>PVLD010025230.1:5739-24181 GCA_004027595.1 Dinomys branickii | reverse complement strand
ATAACCATTAATGTAAATGGCCTCAACTCAAAAGTCAAAAGGAAAAGATTGGAAGACTGGATTAAGGAACACAATCCAACGATATGCTGTATACAGGAAACACATTTTACTCAAAAAGAAATCCATAGGTTGAAAGTTAAAGGTTGGAAAACAATTCTCCATGCAACAGGACCCCAGAAAAAAGCAGGGGTAGCTATTATGTTTGCAAACAATGTAAACTTCAAACCAAAAACAATCAAAAGAAATAAAGAAGGCCACTACATACTAGTTAGGGGAAAGCTGCAAGAGGAAGAGGTAACGATCCTAAACATTTATGCACCTAATAATGGAGCACCTAACTTTACAAGTCAAATCTTGACAGACGTAAAAAATCAAACAACTAATAACACTATTGTAATAGGGGACCTAAATACCGCTCTGACGCAAAGAGACAGGTCAACCGGACAGAAACTCAGCAAAGAAATAACAGACCTGAACCAAAAGTGTGAACAAATGGACTTAGTAGATGTATACAGAGTGTTCCGCCCCACAGCATCAGAATACACATTTTTCCCAGCTGCACATGGGTCCTTCTCCAAAATAGACCACATTTTAGCCCATAGAGCAAATCTACCTAAATGCAAAAGAATTCAAATTATCCCATGCATATTATCGGACCACAATGCAATAAAATTGGAAATTAATGACAAAGAGAACTCCAAAAACCACATAAACACGTGGAAATTAGACAACAACCTCGTGAATGAGCAATGGATCACACAAGAAGTTAAAGAAGAAATTAAATATTACCTATAAATAAATGAAAACACAAGTACAACTTATCGGAATCTGTGGGATGCAATGAAAGCAGTCCTCAGAGGGAAATTTATAGCAATGAAACCATATACAAAGAAAATAGAAAGAGAGAAAATAAATATCCTAATGATACACCTCAGACTCTTAGAGAAAGAGCAACAAGCCAAACCAAGAGCCCAAAGAAGGGAGGAGATTATAAAACTCAGGGAAGAAATTAATGCAAGTGAGATGAAGAAAACTCTACAAAAATTAGTGAATCAAAGAGTTGGTTATTCGAAAGAGTAAATAAAATTGATAAAGCCCTAGCCAACCTTTTCAAAAAAAGAAGGGAAAGATCTCAAATTCATGCAATAAGGAATGAAAATGAGGAAGTCACTACAGATCCAAAAGAAATACAAAAGATCATTAATACCTACTTTGAAAATCTCTATTCCCATAGGATAGAAAATATAGAAGAAATGGACAGATTCCTAGAAAGGTACAAATTGCCAAAATTGAATCAGGAATACGTAAAAATCCTGAATAACCCAATATCAATTAATGAGATTGAAAACGTCATTAAAAACTTACCAACAAAGAAGAGCCCAGGCCCTGATGGATTCACAGCAGAATTCTATAAAACATTTAGAGAAGATCTAATGCCAACACTCCTCAAACTCTTCAATGAAATCGAAAATGATGCAACTCTCCCCAACACATTTCTGGAGGCAAGTATTATACTGTTACCAAAACCAGAGAGAGACCCAACCAAGAAAGAGAGCTACAGGCCAACCTCGCTAATGAACATAGATGCAAAGATACTCAACAAAATACTGGCAAATAGATTAGAGTGAATCATAAGGAAAATTATACACCACGAACAGATAGAATTCATTCCAGGAATGCAGGAATGGTTCAACATTCGCAAATCAATTAATGTAATACACTATATTAATACGGTCAAAGACAAAAACCACATGATCATCTCAATAGATGCAGAGAAGGCTTTTGATAAAGTCCAACATACATTCATGTTAAAAGCCTTTGAAAAAATAGGAATAGATGGCCTCTACTTCAATCTGATCAAAGCCATCTACAACAAACCAACAGCCAACATCATACTAAATGGACATAAACTGAAAACTTTCACTTTAAAGTCAGGAACAAGACAAGGATGTCCATTGTCACCACTCCTATTCAACATAGTTCTGGAAGCACGAGCCAGGGAAATCAGACAAGAGAGAGAAATAAAAGGAATAAGGATAGGAAAGGAAGAAGTCAAACTATCACTATTTGGAGAAGACATGATACTATACATGGAGGATCCCAAAAACTCCACAAGAAAACTCCTGGAATTAATTGACAAATTCGGCAGCGTGGCCGGATATAATGTCAATGCCCAAAAATCAATAGCATTCCTCTACACGAACAACAAACAGACTGAGAGAGAAATTGAGGAAACCATACCCTTTATCATAGAAAGCAAGAAATTGAAATAATTAGGAATCAATCTAACAAAGAATGTGAAAGATTAATTCAATGAAAACTACAAGACTCGGAAAAAGGAGATTGAAGAGAATTTCAATAAATGGAAAAACATACCCTGCTCATGGTTAGGAAGAACTAACATTGTAAAAATGGCCATACTACCAAAACTGTTGTACAGATTTAATGCAATTCCCATCAAACTACCGTTAACATACCTCACAGATCTAGAGAAAATATGCCTCAAATTCATCTGGAACCAGAAGAGACCCAGAATAGCAAAAGCAATCCTGGGCAATAAGGACAAGTCAGGTGGAATCAAAATCCCTGACCTGAAATTATACTACAAAGCAACTGTAATAAAATCAACGTGGTACTGGCTAAAAAACGGACCTGAGGATCAATGGAACAGACTAGAAGATGCAACCACAACAAAAAACCCACTCAGCTACCTAATATTTGACAAAGGGGTCAACCAAACCCACTGGAAAAAAGAAGGCCTGTTTAATAAATGGTGCTGGAAAAGCTGGCTTGCCTCTTGCCGAAAACTGAAAATAGACCCCAGTCTATCACCATGCACCAAACTCAGGTCAAAATGGATCATAAACCTCAACAGTAAAACAGAAACTCTAAACCTATTGGAAGAGAAAGTAGGTAAAAATCTTGAAGACATAGGAGTAGGCAGAGAGTTCATGAACAAGAATGAAACTGCAAGGGAAACACTTCAAAGAATCAATAACTGGGACCTCATCCTACTGAAAAGTTTTTGTACATCTAAAGAAATCACCAGCAAAGTAAAGAGAGAACCCACAAATTGGGAAAAAATCCTAGCTGGCTGTCCTTCAGACAAAGGTCTTCTATCTAGAACATACAAAGAATTAAAAAACATGTACCTGTCCAAATTCAAAGACCCAATCCAGAAATGGGCATCTGAGATGAATACACAATTCTCAGACAAAGAAATACACATGGCAAATAAATATATGAGAAAATGTTCCACATTCTTAGTCATTCGAGAAATGCAAATAAAAACAACATCGAGATTTCATCTCACCCCAGGAAGACTGGCCAGTATGAAAAAGTCATCCAATAACAGATGCTGCTGAGGCTGTGGAGAAATAGGGACTCTATTACACTGCTGGTGGGAATGCAGACTGGTGCAACCACTGTGGAGAGCCCTTTGGAGATTTCTCAGCAAACTAGGTCTAGATGTTCCATTCAAACCAGCTATTCCTCTTCTGGGTATTTTCCCAGAAGATCTGAAAACATCATATCACTCTGATATATGTGCAGCCATGTTTATAGCAGCACAATTTGTAATAGCTAAAATGTGGACGCAACCCAAGTGCCCTTCTACGAAAGACTGGATTAAAAAATTGTGGCATTTTTATATAATGGAATATTATTGTACTATAAAGAAACAATTTTGGGGACTTTGTAGGCAAGTGGATAAAACTGGAGTCCATACTCATAAGTGAAATAAATGAGCGATACATGTGCAGGCAATGTATTGTATCACTGGTGTAAGAACCCGAGGTTGGGAATATAAACTAAGAGACATGAAGGAAATCTGTTCAAAAACAAAGAACAGATGGGACGAAGGAAAGGAGAAAAGAAAAAGACAAAAATGTATGTATGTATATATGAATATACATATATGCAGGAGGGCTAACATTTTTCTACTATTGTATTATATCACTTAATGCTAAGCAATAATCGATGATGGGTTATTCGATCAATCTTGTATGTCTGTATGTGTTATCCTGAACACACACTTCGAAGAAATCAATATGTAATGCAGCAACTATTGGTGTTTTTTTGTTGTTGTTGTTGCTGTTGTTGTTGTTTGCCTGTTTTGTTTTTTGTCTTTGGATTTTTGGTTTTTTGTGTTTTTTCTGTTGTTGAAAGGATTAATTGTCTGACTAAATTTGCATGTCTGTATATGGGTTCATACATTTACACTTCGAAGATATCAATGGATAAAGCAATAACCACTGTTGAGACCATATCACCTTGTCTATAGATTAGTTGTGATTGTACTATTTTCTATGATAATGGGTGTCTGTTTGTCAATATGTTTTTGTCCTTTTATGTTTCTAAAATAAAAAAGTAAATAAATAAATAAATAAAAATAAATAAATTTCACTAGGAGCATTCTAACATTACTCTCCCTAGTTGAACAACATCAAGCATGGAAAACCAGTACATTTTGCAACTAGCTCAAACCCATCAAACACAATATATACCAGAACAAAACAGGAATAAAATATCTCATTAAAGAAATATCATAACCTTATAACCTTGCCATGTTCTAACTTAGATTTATCAACATATTAACAAAACTATGTAAAAGGACAAAGCATAAGCAATTGTAAGCAACAGGCAAAAAGCATAACAATTTGAAGCATAAAAATGTTACCTAAATGAGTTCCAATCCAGGGTCTATGAAAGAAAGGCAAACTCTTACCTCCATGTAAGTATCTCAGTGGCGACCTCCAAAATGATACAGGAAAATAAATATCCCAACCTGAATTATATCAGACGAGTTCATGTTCTCTAAAACCGAAGAATGGATTTTAGGAAAAACGGAGGTTAAGAGCAGAATATATTTATTGAGAGAAAGAAAGCTTCTATCCAAGAGAGGGACAGAAGGGGGGCCCGAGTGGGTTGCCCCTTTTAGGGAGAATTTGCACTGAAGAAAGAATCATCTTCTGTGGGAAAAGAATCATGTGTCTTGTACACAAACAGCCCCATTGAATAGTAACAATTTTATTTTTTAAATCACACATTTGGACACCTTGAGCAACCCCAATGAGCCCCCGCCATGCCTCTCTGACTAACCTGCAAGGTGGGCAAAGAGCCAGACACCCTCCGGGGCCTCAGTGGCCACTCCCTGCACCCTGGATACCCGCAGGAGCTGGACCGAACCCAGGATATCTTCGGGAACCGCAGTGAGCGCCATTTGTCCCTCCCTGACCAATGTGCGAGGAAGGCGGAGACCTGAGCACTGCCTGGGACCTTAGTAGCCACTCCTTGCACCCCTAGCGAGTCTGCAGGCCATGGGCTGAACCCTGGATATCTTCAGGAACCATGGTGATCCACCCCTGCTCCTCCCGACCAGTGCAAGAGGCAGGCAGAGCCCTGGGCACCCTCTGGCGCCTCAGTGGCCACTTCTCGCATGCCTAGCATGACTTTGGGTGCTGCGCTGAACTCCACACATCTTCAGGAACCCCAGTGAGCTGCTGTGAAGTAAGGCAGACAGAGCCCTGGACACGATCTGGGGCCTTGGTGGCCACTCCCCACACCCCCAGTGAGTCTGTGGGTGCTGGGCTGAAGCCTGATCATCTTTAAAAACCTTGGCGAGCCACTGCCTCACCTCTCTGAGCAGCGTGCAAGGCAAGTGGAGCCCCAGGAACCTGTTGGGGCCACAGTGGCCCCTCCTCGCACCTCCAGGTCCCCGTGGGACCTGGGCTACACCCCGGACATCATCAAGAACTCCAGTGAGCCATGCCCATAACTCCCCCACTAGTTTATGCAGCAAGTGGAGACCAGACACCTTCTCAGGTCTCAGTGTTCACTCCCAGAACAACCTACACCCCCTGGGAGCCCAGGTGAAACCCGGACAGAGTCAGCAACCTCAAGGACTCTGCCCTTAAACCTCCCCTTCTGGTGTGGAAACCAGGCTTGATTCTTGACAACATATGAAGCCTCAGAGACAATTACCTGAATCCCTCCACCCTTGAGGAAGCTGGGCTGAAACCAGACAGCTTCAGGAGCTCCACTGAGCCTCCCAAACCCTCCAACAGTGACCTGGGAGCCAATTGAATGCAAGAAAGTTTCATGTGCATCTGGGACCCCATCTTGCCCCCAAACAGTAGCACAGGAGCCTCACTGAACTCTGGGGATCTTTGGACTCTCGTCTCCCCAATCCTACCCAATTGTGGGAGTGAGGCAGAGCTCCATGGAACGTCTGGAACTTCAAAAGTGACAAAATGAAGGAGAAAAATGCAATCTCAGACCCCTATACCACTCAGAACAAGTGCAGGGGACATCAACACAGAAAAGCCTGGAAGATGTACATCTAAAATTTCTGAAGTGATAGCAGCTGAAGCAAAGAAACAACTCCATTAGCCCATAGAAGACATCATATCATGAGCACCAAACCAATTCTATAAAGAGTACTAAAAGATACCCTAGAAAGAGATAAAACAAACCACAATATCATGAACAATAACAGAAAGAAACCACCAAGCAGAGCAGGCAATTAAACAGGGCAAAAGGAGGATCAAACAGCAAGAAAGTAATATGACAAAGAAGAAAATACATATCAGGTATCACCATCAGTGTAAATCAGAATAAGAAGCAGCCTTTATCCAGAGTGGATCAAGAAGCAAAATCCAACAATAGGCTATATATAAGAAACATATGTAGCTCAAAAGGAAATTAATAGAGAGAAAATCAAAGGATGGAAAACAATACTCCATGCAACAAGAACCCAGAAGAAAGTGGATATAGTTACTTGAAGACAACATGAATTTCAAACCAAGAACAATCAAAAGAGGTAAAGAAGGTTACAACATCCTCATGAGGGGAAAAATTCAAGGAGGAAGTGTAAACAATTATAAACGTCTATGCACCAAATAATGGAGGACCCAACTATATAAGACAAATTTTAACAGACATTAAAAATTAAATAAAGAGCAACACAGTCATAACAAGGAACTTTAACAGCACATTGTCACAAAGAGTTAGATCAACTAGACAAAAAAATCAGCAAAGAAATAGCACAACTTAACCGAACTTGTGAACAAATGGACATAGTATACATATACAGAGTGTATCACCCAAGAAAATCAGAATACACATTCTTCTAAGCTGCACATGGGACATTCTCTAAAATAGACCATATATTAACACATAGAACATGCTTAGGTAAATGCAAAGGAGTTGAAATTGCCCCATTCATACTATCAGACCATAGTGCAATGAAATTGGAAATTAATGACAAAAGAAATTACAAGAACTCCATAAACACGTGGAAATTAAATAACACCCTCTTGAACAACCAATGGGTCACAGAGGAAATCAAAGTAGAAATTAAACATTATGTACAATCAAATTAATATGTAGATACAACTTACAGGAACCTGTGGGACACGATGAAAGCAGTCCTCAGAGGGAAATTTATGACAGTGAATTCCCACCTCAGAAAAACCAAAGGAGCACAAATAAAAAATCTTATGCTGCACCACAAGCTCCTAGAAAAAGAAGAGCAAGTCAAACCCAAAGCCCAAAGAAGACAGGAAATTTATAATGCTCAGGGCAGAAATTAATGCAATGGAGACTAAAAAAAATACAAAGAATTAGTGAATCAAAGAATTGCTTCTTTGAAAAACTACATAAAATACATAAGCCCCTAGCCAACCTTATCAAAAAAAAAAGAAAAAGAAAAAAGAAAAGAAAAAGCTGAAATACATACAAAAAGAAATGAAAGGGGTGAAACCACTATGGATCCTGAAGAAATTCAGAAGATCATCAGTACCTTCTTTGAAAATCTTTACTCTCACAGGATGGAAAACACAGAGGAAATGGACAGATTTCTAGATACATATGAATTACCAAAGCTGAAGGAAGACAATATAAAATCCTGAATAACTCAATATCAGCCAGTGAAATTGAGGATGTAATGAAAAAACTTGGCAATCAAGAAAAGCCCAGGTCCTACTGGATTCACAGCTGAATTCTGCAACCAATTTAGAGAAGATTGAACACCAATTCTTCTCAAACTCTTTAATGAAATGGAAATGGAAGGAACTCTCCCAAGTCATTCCTGGAGGCAAGTATTATCCTGATATCAAAACCAGAGAAAGACCCAACCAAAAAACAGAATTACAGGCCAAACTTCCTAATGAATATAGATGCAAAAATTCTCAATAAAATACTAGCAAACAGAATATAAAAAGTCATCAAGTTTATACACCATGACCCAAGTGGGATTCATCCCAGGAATGTAGAGATGGTTCAATATATGCAAATCAATTAATATAATATACCATGTCAAGGTAACCAAAGACAAAAATCATATGATATTCGCCATTGATTCAGAAAATGCCTTCAAAAAAGTCCAACACTCATTCATGATAAAAATCCTACAGAAAATAGGAATATTTAGCCTTTACCTCAAGCTGATCAAAGCCATCTATGACATATCAATGGCTAACATCATACTAAATGGTCAAAAACTGAAATTTTTCACTGTAAATTCAGGAACAAGATAAGGATGTCCACTGTCAGCACCCCTATTCAGTATATTTCTGGAAATATTACCTAAAGCAATTAGACCAGAGACAGCAATAAAATGAGTAAGGATTAGGAAACAAAGAAGTGAAATTATGACTATTCACAGATGACATAATACTCTATATAGAAGACCCCCACAAACTCCACCAGAAGGCTTATGGATTTAATAACCAAATTCAGTAGTGTAGTTGAATACAAAGTTAATGCTCAAAAATCAATATCATTCCTATACACAAGCAACAAACAAACTGAGAAACCTCACCTTTCATAAGAGCATCTAAAAAGATGAAATACTTCGGACTCAATCTAACAAAAGCAGTAAAAGATTTATACAGTGAAAACTATAGTGCTCTGAAATGGAGATTGAAAAGGATATCAGAAAATGGAAAGATGTTCCTTGCTCACACTTAGGAACTGACATCGTGAAAAAGGGCCATACTCTCAAAATTGTTGTACAGATTCAATGCAATCCCAATGAAAATACCATCAGTATACCTCACAGACCTAGAGAAAACATTCCAAAAATTGTTCTGGAACCAGAGGCCTAGAATAGCAAAAGCAGTCCTGGGAAACAAAGGAATGTCTGAGGCATCGCAATTTCTGACTTGAAATTATACTACATGTCTTTCAGTCTGCTGGTTACAATTACCAGCCCATCATTTATCCAGCCAGAACAAGACAATGGAGTCAGATTAAAGAGATGACAGCAGTTATGATGTGTGTTACTCCAGTGTGCCAACATAAAGTTGGAAATACTTACTTAGTGTCTTCATTTTCATAGTGAAAAGAGTAGATCAGACTTTTCAGTTTGTTTCTACCATCAGCTGCATGCTCAAGGGCAATAATGGAAAAGTGCAGAACACTGTGAGTGGGGTGGGTTGACAATGGTGGTCCTCTTCTAACACAGCGCTGAACCGCGTAAGCGTCGTGCTGGGTGTGGGAGGCCGACCTAAGGGTAGTTGTCAGCAGCGTGAGAGGCAGAGCTGGAGAAGAAGAAAGAGAAGGCTGCCAGGAGCAGATAGAAGCTGTTGGCAGCCTGTTGGAAGTGGAGAGAAGCTCTAAGGAGCTGTTGGTTCTCTTGGAGAAGCTTGTCATGCTGGCTTTCCTGATGAATTCGGCTGTTCTCATCCTTTAAGGAGGTTGGGAACTTGCCTCTAAGAATGGCTTCGGTTCACTTTGGGGGAGCTCTGGTCCTAACTTTGAATATCACATCCTGGCTCCAGAGGGGAAGATGGTGCCCAGCTCAGTCTCCTGGAGAAGCTTGTCTTATCAGCTTTCGTGATGGGAACTCAGGTGCCCTGATCATCAGAGGAACCTGAGACCTCACTGTTGCTGAGGATGGCTGTGGTACCTTTCAGGAAAGCTCTGGTTCTTACTTTGAGTGTTGCTTCCTAGCTCCAGTTCAGATCCCTCAGCCTGGTAGCACAGACCCTTCATCCCACTGGCATAGACTTTCTAGATTTCACCACTGACCTTTGGGTGTTCCAGCACAGATCCATGAAACAGGCATGCGTGAGATGTTGTCATATGCTCTAGGCCTCCATCTGGTCTCATGGAAGGCATTTTTATGAGCTCTAAGTCTTCAGCTGAATCCATGCAGGACATTATCATGGGATCCAGGCCCCCAGGTGGATTCTTTGGTCTTTAGTGTGCAGACAGATTTTCTGCACTCTCTTGTATATGATTCTTTGAGTGAGTACCATAAATAATCTTATAAAATATGTGTCCTGTATTACATTGTTCCCCTCACAATATCCCCTAAACCAACACAGTGAGAAACATTTGAAGATCCTTGAGAAGAGAAATATTTGTAGTGGACACAGCACATCCTATGCCTAGGAGACAAGACCTCTTCTTTCTAAAAAAACCAACATTACTACATGAGTCTGTAACTTATTTCTGTGTTTATTTCTCACAAATGTTCTTCTTAGATTACCAAAATATATGTAGTTATGAGGTCTTAAAATATTAGTACTAAGCAATGTTATTCACTGGACCTTTTATTAATCTTAACACTATATAAAGTGATTCATCCAAATTCAGTCTTCTAAAACATTAACCTGATTTGTTATTAGTCACATTATATTGTGTGTATGAGTTATCTGGCCAGTGTGCATAGGTGTACAGGATGCTGCTGGTGTTTTCACGAAATTATGCTGAATGTACACATCAGTATTCTAAGAAAGAGAAGTTTTATTGTGTTTCTACTTATAGTCTACTTTAGTATGGAATGTGTTTCTACTTAGATATGTAATATCTTTTATCAGAACTGTGTTTATATGGCAAACAAATAATACACATATTATGTCTAAGAATTTATCTATTTATTATACATCTCTTTCTTGTGATTATTAATATTTTACTAGTTTTTATTTTGCCTTTCAAGTTTTCTTTGCTGATACATAGAAATATGATAGATGTTTAAAATTTTGATGTTATCTTTGGTGTCCTTGATCACATTGCTTATTAATTTCAAGTAATTTTCTCGCTGCTGTAGCTTTGTAATATTTTCTTCACTGAAAATCATAATGCCTCAGATGGTGGATTGACAACTAGTGGTTAACTTGTAACACCAGCTGAACTGAGCCACCGTGCTATTGTGTGGGTGGGGGCACCTGAGAATTGTTGCCAGCAGCATAAGTGGTAGAATTTAAGAAGAGGTTAAGGCTGTTGGGAGATGCTAGAAGCTGTTAGGTGCTGTTAGAAGCTGTAAGGAGCTGTTGATTCTCTTGGAGGAACTCATCATGCTGGCTTTTCTGATGAATTAGGCTGTTACCATCTGAGGAGCTCAGGACCTTGTCTCAGAATGGCTTCAGTTCACTTTGGGGGAGCTCTGGTCCTCACTTTGAGTATGACTTCCTGGTTCTGGCGGGGAAGATGGCACCTATCTCAGTCTCCTGGAGAAGCTTTTCATGTTGGCTTTACTAGTGGGAACTCAAATTTCCTCAACATCACAGGAGCTTGGGACCTCACTCTTGCTGAGTATGACTGGTACTTTCTTGGGGAATTCTGGTTCTTTGAGCATTGCTTTCTGGCTCCAGTTCAGACCCTTCAGTCTGCTAGCACAGATCCCTCATCCTGCTGGCATGAACTTTCTAGCTTCCACCACTGATCTTCAGGCCTTCCCAGTGCTGATCTGTGAAACAGGCATGGTTAGACATTGTCACGGGCTCTGGGCCTTCAATATGGCTCATGGGAGGTTCTAGGTCTTCAGATGAACTCATGTCGGACATTTTCATGGGATCCAGGCCCTTAGCTGGACACTTTGGTCTTTACTGTGTGAACAGATTTCCTCTCCTTTTTGTATATGATCCCTTGGGTGACTATTATAAATAATCTTATAAAGTATGTGACCTGTATTGTATTAGTTCCCTTTGCAAAACCCCGAACTATGACACCTGGATAGGACATTTTTACTTCATTCTTTATCCACCATCACAGTTAGCTACCACTTTATTGATGTATTAATGTTTGTAGTGAGAATATTTTCAATCACCTCTCTTTGCGGGTCTCAAGCACACATAAAATGCTACAGCTATACTTATGGTGTGGTCATTAGGTCCTCAGAAATTCTTCATCTTCCATAACAGACATGTGCATCTCCTGACTTGCATCTCCACCTCTGCTTCCCTTCAGCTGCTGTTTGTCTCCACTGTACACCTTCTCTGTAGGAGTTCCATGATTTCAGGACCTTCATACGGGTTCATGCAGTGTGTAACTGCCTCTCTATATCCATTTCCTTTACTGAGCATGAGGTGCTCCACCTTCATCCAACCTCTTATATGTAGAAATATTTCATGTTTCTTAGAAAAAAACTATCTAGTGTCTGTGAATCCCATTTCATTTATACATTCATCTGCCATTGGACACTTAGGTACTTCACCTATGTTGGATCTTATGAATGACTCTGCGGTGACCATAGCAATGCAGAACCATTTCAGGATCATCATTTCCTCCCTTTAAATATATACCCAACAGTAGGAAGGCAAACTTCTAAGGGATTTCTATATTAATTTTGAGGAAGTTCTGTTGTTTTCCATACTTTTCATACTAGCTGCCATTCTCACCGAACACAAGGATTCACTTTTCTCCAGATAGGCTCAGACATTATGAGGTGTGTTCATACACACAGTGAGTGTTTAAATTACAACCAAATTCAGTAAAAGACAAATGCAATTGATCCCTCTCAAAGTCCTGCCCACCATATACACATTCATGCCATCATTATTTCCACTTTTTGCAGGAGTTCTTGAAGTATACTTTCGTGGCTGTCTTCAGTTGCTCTGTTGTGGCTGCATGAACATCTGGGATCCACACCAAAATATTCCTCCTTTACAGTCCTTTATACTGTGGGGAAGGAGCCAAAGCTCACACAGTGCCAGATTCAGTGAATAAGGGAGAAGAGGAAATACTCTCATTTTTTATGAACCTCACTTAAAATGGGTTGCTCTCTGACAAAGTGACGAAGAGAAGGAGAATTTCTTCAAGAAATGATATCAGAAAAAGTCATGTTCATAACTAGAAGAATGAGATAGGACCATTACCTCACCCCACACACAAAATTCAAACTTTAAAAACTAATTTAAGATTTGGTGCTGTGTAACTCCTAGAAGAAACCCAAGGAGAACTTTTTCCTATTGTTCAGCTGGGCAGAAATCTCCTGGATATGACTGCTAAAGCACAGCCAACAGAAGCAATTAAGACAAACAAAAGCATTTCCCAGGTGATGGCATTAACCTACCAGTCTAAGTGTTCCATAGGAAAGAAAAAACATGTAACGGAGTAAAGAGACAACTCACAAACCATGTACTGACCTGTGACTACTATCTAAGATATAGAAGGAATGGAAACAATTCAATATAAAGAAAGAAAAGAAATAACCCAATAAGAGCATAGGCAAAAACCTACATAGAAATTTCTCAAAAAGAGACATAAAGTGGTCAGTAGATACAGGAAAAATTGATCATTAGTCATCAGGAAATTAACATTAAAACTACAAGAATATATTACCTCACAATTGTTAAAATGTCTATTCCCCCAAATCAATGAAAGGTAACAGTTTGTGCAAGGGTGCAGAGTAAAATCACTTTTTGGTGCTCTTTGGTGTATTTGCACATTAGCACAACCCCATGGAAAATAGCTTGTTGGTCCCTCAGAAAATCAGAGATGCCATAAAATAGAGAGGATTCCCACTCCTGGGTGTGAATCCAAGGACCTGAAGTTCCTTGCTAGGATTAAGGGTGCTGAGATTAAGGTTGGGTGATTGCTGGATCAGTCCCCTCATGGAATTGGCACCACCTTAACCCCAGATGTCTGGATATGATGAAAGGGACAGAAAGAGGTTGGTTTCTCTCCTGGCTTACTGCCTTTGCTACTTATCATCACCATGAATTCTACCTACTGAAGGAATGTCTGCATTCTCTTCTTTATTGCAGTGTTGTTCACATAGCTAAGATATAGCAGCAATAGGTTCCCTCATCATGTAAGAAGGTTATAGAAACTGTAACATGAATCCACAATGGAATACTATACAGTGTTAAAAATAGGGAAAGCCACTTCACTTGCACCAACATGGCTGCATCTGGAGAACATTCTTCTATCAGCTAAGAACAGAAAGACAAACACTCCATGATCTCACTTACATGTGGAATCAAACAAAGTTGAATTTAGAGCTCTATAGAGTAAAATTAATATTACTATGTTATGGCAGTGGATATTTGCTGGGTAGTGGGTAAATATTCATCAAAATATACAAAATTTTAACTAAACAGAAAGACCAAACCTTACACACCAGTTGCACAAAATAGTGAATACAATAGTGATGCATTGTATGTTTTCCAATTGTTGAGAAAAGCATAATTTCAATGATTCACACCCAAAAGTGGTAGGCATAATAGGTTATAGATTAATTAGCTTCATTTAAACATTCAATTTTGTAAAACTTAAGATACCACACTGTGTCCCACAAACACATACAATTTCTATGCTTCAATGAATGAATATAATTACAAAAAGAAAACATCTAGTTTTAAAAAATTTCCAAGGAGAAAAGACTTGACTTCATGACCAAACAACTCAAAATGGTAGGTTAACTGGAAATTCAGGAGAAAAAAGATCAATATGCTATTAGGGAGAAAGATAAAAAGAAGAGCTAGGTTGATTTTCTTTTATAAATTAACCCTGATAGTTAGAAGTCAAGCTACTTGTTCATTCAATATCTGGAGGAAATGAACCTAGAAAGGAGTATATGTATCAATTTAGATAGAGATAGGATGAAAGAAATTCATTCTCAAACCTTCAAACATTCAGAAATGTTAATGTTCTATTTCTACCTAAATTATGAGCATTTTTACTGGAAAACAGCTTTGAAAATCTCCTGGGTGCACGTATGTTTTGAAAAACCTGTACATATGTTAGCTGCCTTGATGGGAGCAAATATCTCACAACAAATACAGGAATCAGATCAGGTTTTGTGCCTTACGGTCACACAAATTTTAATTTTAACAGACACAGACTCCTCAGCAATGAAACATGGAAAGTCCATGGATCTCAGGCATCAGTGGAGGCAGAGCCACATCCTGACCTTCACTAGGCTGTGAGCCCTGGGTGACAGGAGGTCCACGGTGCTGGCACTACTTGCTTCTGTAAGGATCAGTAAGTATGGAGAGGCAAAAGCCTGATATGCCTGTTGCTCCAGTGTTAGGCTGGTGGGAAAAGGGCACCAGGGCCTCCACGATGAGGCTTCCCAGATAGGGTGGGTCCATGAGACAAGTGAGAATTTGGGTTTAGTTCTGAGATACAAAATTGCTAATATGTGGTTTAGTCAGCAGAATTCGGGTTCTGCTTTTGAGCCTACAGGGTTTCAGTCAGAAAGAAAAAACTCTTGATTTGAGGTGAATCCATTTTTATTTGCTATTTTGTGAAAAAAAATTCACCACACAGTGTGAGCATTGTCTGTTGTTCTCCTTCATAGTTTGTGTCTCAATGTACCCCCAAGAGCTCATGTGGTCATGGGACGGGCTTTTATTGAGGTGTTTGAATCTAGACAGACACCTGTGATTGATTCACTGTTCAATGACAGGATTAAGGATGCTGGGGTTAAGGTTGGGTGACTGCTGGACATGTCCACTGATTGGATTGGCACCACCTTAACCCCAGTTGTCTGGATATAATAACAGGGACAGGAAGAGACTTGTTTCTGTCCTCGTTTTCTGCTTTTGCTACTTATCATCACCATGAAATGTTGCCGTCTGCCATGACCACCCTGCCTTGGAGCCAGCCAGTTATGGACTGAAACCTCCCACAAACTTTGAGCTAAAAAGCCTTCCCCCCTTTAACTTTGGGTGCCAGGGATTTTGTCTCACCCAGGAGAGAAAAGTAACCAAGACAGGCTCCAGGGAAATTCTAGTACCAGTTATTGTTCCTTCCGTCTCCTGGGTACAACCTGGTTCATTTTCCCAATTGCCCAGCAAGTTTCACTGGATCAAGCACGGCCTGCATCTGTTCATCCTGATCACAGGCACAAACAAAAATCACTTTCAAAATATAGTTTTAGGAAGGTCAGGTTTTGTGAATGTCTTGATTTTGACTGAGTAAGCAAAAGGGTTTTAGCAGGTGCAACACAAGGGGCGGGTGCGAGTCTCAGGTTTCAGAGCCCCGTGGTGCCCTTAGTGCTGATTTGTCAGCATTTGATCACCTTGTCACTTATCCTCACCTCATTGGAACAGTGTATGCAAAAAGCACAGTGCAGAGAGCAAGATCTTCTCACAGGACACACAGGACGCCTTTCCAGGGTGCTCAGATCCAACACCTGGGGTTCTCTCAACAGCATGGGTTTCGGTGATGGTGCAACGAATGAAACATGCCCTGCTCCCTATGATGCCTGATTTTGGTTTTAGCACAAGATTATCCCAAATATTTTCAAAATATTATTGTAATATAGAACAAACTTCCAGTGCTTTAGGAAACAGAATTAAAATAAACAACATATACACTATGCCCAACAATACAATGAAGATAGAGTTTTGCACTTCACCAAAATTAGTTCACACAACAAAACAATATAAAGACAACTTTAAAAAGATGATTTACAAGTGTATATTCCAATGTAAGAAGATACATAAGATAAAGTTAAACTGCCTTTATCTGATGGGCTAATATTCATATTCTAGTATAAAAATCCTTGACTGCAACCCAGATTCTGCTGAGCATTCTGCCCAGCACAGCATTAATCTCCCTGTTGCGAAGAAAATAGATGATGAGGTTCATGGATGGGGGCACCACACTGTAGAACATGGCAGTGAGCAAGTTCGTAAATGATGGTTTCTTTGCAGTGGGACCTAGGACATCTACCCCCTTCCCCAGAGATGAGAAACAAAAGAATGCCTGCAGGGTACAGGTGGATACGGCTTTATTTCGGGCTTCCACTGAATGGATCCTAAGCAGTTAAAAATATTTTAACATATGACACAAGCATGAAGGCAAAACACACCGAGACAAGGCAAACACTTACAGCAATGATGACAAACTCAGACAACTGGACACTGGCAGGTGAAATTCTCAGAATCTGAGGAATATCACAGAAGTATTCCCAGATCACATTGGTCTTGGGGAAGGGAAGCCTAAACAAAGCGTCTGTGTGCATAGTAGAGTAGACCGGACCGGAGGCTCATGAGCCAGCTGTGGCCTGGGAGCACAGATTCCAGGTAATGGTGAGCCCATAGTGCAGAGGGTGGCAAATGGCCACACAGCAGTCATAGGCCATCACCACCAGGAAGGCAATCTCCACAACTGCAAACAGTGCATATAGGAAAATCTGTGCCGCACACTCTGCCAGGGAGATCATCTTACTGCCTGTCAGGAAATTCACTATGGCTTTGGAAATGACAACTGAGATGCTGCCAAGGTCTATGAGGGCCACACTGTGTATGAAAAAGTACATGAGAGAGTGCAGACGGGTGTCCGACATGATGAGAGTGACAGAAGATTCCCTGTGAGTGCTCCCAGATAGATCACTAAGAACAGCACACCCTGCAGAACCTGGAGCTCCCGGGAGCCTGCGACATCCGTGAGGAGGAATTCTGTGAAGATGGTGAGGTTGTCCATGTCAGCCAACCTGCTGTGGTCTCCACAGAGTCAGAGGTTACAGTGAAAAGACGCTGCACGCAGAACAGAGCACCCATGAGAACTGCAGTGTGGGCTCTAATCAGGGACTCAGAGAAAATAAAAGGATACAATAAGCTATCTTCAAATCCAGTTAGTGCACATTTCTATTTTGATTTTCTGTCCTCAAACTGCTGATATTTGCTTCATTCATCGGGTGAGAGAATTAAGCAATACAGTATTTAAAATGAGATCAATTCCCACAAGCTTTCATTTTTCAGTACGTTTAAAATGTCTTTTCCCGCCCTCCTGGGACACTTAAATGTTTTTCTCCTTTGCTTCAGGTTTGCATGGGTATCTTGTACATCATCTATCTGTAATGGCACTCAGGTTTGGGAATCCCACATCAGCTCCTCATTCTCTGCGTCCTTGGCTGCAGATTTGCTGTGATCCATCACCTTCTGTGGCTGACTGCCCTCATCAGTTTTCTACCTAAGAGATCTAGTGCCTGACCCTGAGCTTCCTTCAGCAATGACTTTGCTCTGAAGGATGCCAGGCCGGTCACTCTGCACCCTTCTGGCCCTTCAGGAGCTCATCCAGATGTGTGTGTGAGCCCTTTCTTCCCCCTTTGCACTGTCATGTATGCAAGTTATGACTTCATTCTAGATGTAAAAATTTATTTTCCTATTGGCAATATATGGCCAGTTCTCTTCATTTCTTTTTCTTTTTTTTTTTTTTCAGTTCTCTTCTTGTAGATCCTTGTTGGTGTACTTTATCTTCA
>PVLD010025229.1:0-24082 GCA_004027595.1 Dinomys branickii | reverse complement strand
CTCAGCAAACTAGGTCTAGAGGTTCCATTCAAACCAGCTATTCCTCTTCTGGGTATTTTCCCAGAAGATCTGAAAACATCATATCACTCTGACATATGTGCACCCATGTTTATAGCAGCACAATTTGTAATAGCTAAAATGTGGAAGCAACCCAAGTGCCCATCCACAGAAGACTGGATTAAAAAATTGTGGCATTTTATATAATGGAATATTATTCAGCTATAAAGAAAGACAGTTTTGGGGACTTTGTAGGCAAGTGGTCAAAACTAGAGTCCATACTCATAAGTGAAACAAATCAGTGATACATGTGCAGGCAACATATTGTATCACTGGTGTAAGAACCCGAGCGTGGGAATATAAATTAAGAGACATGAAGGAAATCTGTTCTAAAACAAAGAACAGATGGGACGAGGGAAAGGAGAAAAGAAAGAGACAAAAATATATGTGTGTATATATGAATATACATATATGCAGGAGAGCTAACATGGTTCTACTATTGTATTATATCACTTAATGCTAAGGAATAATCGATGACGGGTTATTTGATCAATCTTGTATGTCTGTATGTGTTATCCTGAACACACACTTCGAAGATATCAATATGCAAAGCAGCAACTATTGGTGGTTTTTTTTTTTGTTGTTGTTGTTACTGTTGTTGTTTGCCTGTTTTGTTTTTTGTCTTTGGATATTTGGTATTTGTGTTTTTTCTGTTGTTGAGAGGATTAATTATCTGACTTATTTTGCATGTCTGTATATGGGTTCATATATTTACACTTCGAAGATATCAATGGATAAAGAAATAACCACTGTTGAGGCCATGTCACCTTGTCTATAGATTAGTTGTGATTGTACTATTTTTTATGCTAATTGGTGTCTGTTAATATGTTTTTGTACTTTTATTTAAAAAAATACTAGTCTAGGATGAGTTAAGATAGAGATTATTCCTAGATTATCAAAAGCGATATGAAAGAAACCTTTTCAAACACTAGTAATATTCTATATTTAGACCTAGGTGGAGGATTACAGGGGGGGATATATGTGTGCGAATTCATCATGTTTAAGATTTATCCACTTTCATGAAAGTTGTAGACTAAAAATAAAGTGGTAAGAGTCTCAAGAAAAGTATGACTTAAGCTTTATAGGAGATCGGAGAAGAGATAACTCCCTTTGGGATAATCAAGGACAGGTTCATGGAAGAAATGGCATTTTGCCCTAGGGAAGAGTTTGAATATGATGAAAAATTGGTCAAGGTTTTTCTATGTCTAGGGAATGGAGTGAGAAATGGCACAGAGGTATGGGAAAAGGAGACGATTAGAGTGACGGTGAGTGGTTCAGTTGGGAAAACTCTCGAGTTGTATGAATGAATAAGTTATGGGCAAAGGCAGGTGAGATAAAGAGGGCTTTATTTGGTGGCACAGACACTGAATGTCACAGGGGCCTCTTGAGCAGAGCTATGTGATTGGAGATTCCTTCTAGAAGGTTAGATGATAAATTGCAGAGAGGAGAGAAGGGAACTTGGCTGTTCATCAAAAACCTTCCACAGTACCCCTGCAGGAGGTGATGAGGCCTGAACTAAGGCGGCAGAGCAGGCAGGGTGTGAGGAGAATCTTGGAAAGTTCAAATGATGAATTGACTTGAAGCGGATGTGTGAGTCACGGGAGAAGAAGGCAAAAATGAACCTGTAGCTTTGTTCCGGGGTGAGTGAGAAGTCGGAGAGACGGGGTGGGACAGTGGTGCTGAGTTTACCTGTGCCTGGGATAGGTGGGGCATGGAAAGAGAATGAGCGGGAAAGGAAGACGGCGAGAAAGTCAGCAGCGAGGCTCTAGATCTTGGGGAAACATCAGGGCTCCCCCAGAGTCAACCCACCTGAATGAAGAGTGGCATATGTAGGTAGCCAGAGAGGATCTCAAATGCAGAAGCAGTGTGGGGGCAGAGTGAGGCGGAGAATGGAGGACAGCTGAGTGGGTACCTCGCTAAGTGATGGCCGCCGTGAGTGGAGGGGTGCAGAAGCAGGATTCTTCTGTACCTATTTTAGGGTTTGCATTACTCTTTTTGTATTCTTTCAGAGATTTTTCAAAAATTCTTGGGCTTATATAACTATTGTTTTCTAGCACAGTTATGAATTTCCTTTTGAAAAATTTTTTTATATTTTTGAGAATTTTGAGTGGGGTGGAAAAGACAAGTGTCTCCATTTTAACCCAGTGTTCAGAATTATATGTAAATAGAGTCCAGTTGTACATTTTTCCTGGTTGTAAATATATAACCTACTTTTAAAAAATATAGTATATGTATATAGTATAGTATATGTCTAGGACATGTTTCCTTTAGAATATAAACTTGCCTGTTTTAAAATCAGTTTAAATTTACAAGAATGATTTTTTAAAATATACAGTATGCACACTTTTACTTTTTTTTATTTTTTTGGTACCAGGAATCGAATTCAGCACCTTGCACCAGGCAGGCACTGTGCTGCTGAGGTATATCCCTGGCCCTAAATACTTTTCAATAATGATGTTAAAAGTTAAGAATATTCAGTCCACTGACAGCTACCTTGAGAATGCAGCGCTGCAGCACATTCCTACTGAAAGAAGCCACGCTGTGTAAGCGAAACCCCAGTGCTGCTGCCTGTGTGTTGCATGTTGCCTTTGAGGTTAGCCGCAGCTGTCCTGCGCTTAGCTTCACATTTAGTGCCCAAAGGAAGAGTAGTTCCTAGCGCAAATTTGGTTCTCTCATGCCAGGGGCAAAGCAAGAGTGAATTAGGGCAACCTTCCACAGCTGTTAATCTTTACTCAGCCTTGACAGTCATACTGTCTGCTCACGCGCAGAGGAAGTCAGGACCAGGGTCTGTGGCAGAGGGTTGGCAAATGCGTGGCAAGGAAATGCGGGAACAAGCGTACAGCCCCCGTGCAGTGTTTCACTCTGCTTTGAATTCTAATAACAACCAGCAGAAATTAAGTCCATGTACACTACAAAGCATTAGTCCAGCTTTTTCTACATCTTGTCTAAACAGTATATGTTAAAGTTTATTTTGAAAATATATATGAATCACATGGAGAGGTTAGATTTGGCTCCTCTGTTGTAAACCTCACAGGATATTTTAATTCATGTAATAGTTAACTTTATGTGGCACCCTGAACGGGCTTCTGGGTGAGTCTGTGAGGGTGTTTCTGGGTAAGTTAGTGTTCCATCAGTGGATTCAATAGAGCAGTGCCTTCGCTGGTGTGGGTGGGGTCATCCAGTTCACGGATGCCCTGAAGAGGACAGAAGGCAGAGGAAGAAGGAGTCTGCCCCTTTTCCCTGCCTTGCGGCTTGAACAGGGCCGACCTATCTCATCATCTCTTGATCTGGACGGGAACTGACATACTGGCTCTCCCGCTTCTCAGACCTTCAGACCCAGACTAAATTACACCACTGGCTTTCCTGGGCCTCCAGCTTGCACACAGCAGGTTGTAGGGCTTCTCAGTCTACGTAATTGCACGAGCCAGTTCTGAGTAATATATCATACAGTGGTTTTGCTTCCTTGAAGAACCCAGACTAGTGATGTATAATGGCAGAGGAGAAAAGGACAGCCCTAGAAAGACTAGGAGGAATGAGGTTACAGAAGAAATGAGATTTTGCTCACTCATTTGCAGTCTTACTGCATTTATTTTAATTTGGTTTATTTATATTTTTGAAATAATTTAAATCTATAGCATATGGCACAGATATATAAATAATGCTGTTAAAAGCTGAGAATTTCACAGTTCACTAAAAGCTATCTTGAGAATGTTGCACAAAAACTCTTGTTGAAGAGGTGGGGAGTTCATTAGCCTGGGTTTCTTAAATGAAGGACAGAGCAGCCTCTCTGTGGTGAACTCAGCTGCTGCTGGTCTTGAAGTCATGCAGACTGCAGGGCTTTCACGACAGGCTCGGCCCTTTCACTGCGTGGCTCCCTCTCCCTTTGCCAGCCACACATCTCCTAGCCAGCTTGGTGAGGTGTTGTGTTAGAGAGAATGCAAAAGACTGTGAAAGTTGGCATGAAAAATCCACTTGAAGGTAGTAAGAGAACGTATTTGGGAATCCACGTGAGTGCAGCTTAATGTGTAGGGTGCACCCTACCCCAGGCGCGGAGATGGAAAAGCAGAGTTGCAGTTAGCATGGAGGTAACTCTATGGTGTTACTGGGGACACTTTCTCTCGGTTTCTAGATCTTGAGGGTGCCCTGAGGTCACCTTTCCTATGGTACTTCTCCTCCAGTGAACATCCTGATGTGTTGGCATCACCAAAAACTGCACACGGACCTGACCAGCTCCTCATTTACATAGAGAGCTCATCATGATAACACTGATGGGAAAATCAGGCAGGTGCTTCAGAGGCCAAGTGGGGGCCACATGGCAGAGACCAGGAACAGGGTTAACCAGTCTGTGGATCACCAAGCAGTCACTGGCCGTGCCAGCACTTTGGGTGAGGAGAGCTGGAAAACTACCCAGAGACCCTGCCGGATGAAGGATGACCTGCAGGGAAGCAGGCCAGGGTTGCAGGAACCAGGATAAGGGGCTTCGTGGAGATTACCCTCAGCTGTTCAGCGCACATGCTGTTGAAGCTGGACAAGGGTTCCCTGATAGAGGGGTGGACACAGAAGCTTCAGGACAGAGTCGACCAAAAGCTGTCATCCAGTCTTAACCAGGTCCTGTAGGCATCATGAAACAGCGGAAGGAGGGTTTGTTACTCGTATGAATATGGTGTGGGGCATCTTAAGTGATCAGTGATAAGACTTGCTTTGAGGCTTTTAGAAGATTTTATATAAACCACCTGTATTGCTTGTTTCTTTGTTATTTCTTGGATTTGATTTGTATGTACTTTAAAGGAGTGGGTATTAACCAAGTATATGACTTTTTGCTGGACCCGTTTTTGTTTACTGTACCACAAAGTCAGTAAACTTAAATTTATAAAAATATTTACTAAAGTAGCTTGATATCTGACCTGTTGCATAGACCATATTATTCCATTCTTGTAGTGCCAGCCAGTGCTTATAACTGTTCTCAAACACACTGCATGCTTTATTCTTAAATACGTAGTGCTGCAGACTAATAATACATTATCCTTACCAGCACTTGTTTACAGTACGTAATGCTCACTTTACATACAGTAGCACACATACATAGCACACCTTACTTCCACTGTGCCCTCTCCCACCTCGCCCTCCAGGCGTCCATCTCTTCACCCCCTCTCGACAACTGTAACTCAGTTTTGCACCTTAACGAGATCTCTCCTTAACTGGTGGGCTGATTGAAATGCTTGACATATGTTCACTTTATATTTTTATGACATCTGTGATTTTACCTTTTGAAAGTTATCATTTGGCGAGTATTGAAGAAGAGAAAGAGATGGAGTGTCTGTTGTTATTTTTCCTTTTTTATTCTGACTGCATTGACGTAAGTTTTTTCTTTCTTTCTCTTGGTAAGTTTGGCTAAGGGCCTATCTATTTTGCTAATTCTTTCAAAAACTAGCTCTGGTAATCTGAACAACTAATTTGAAGACAAAACTATGCAACATAACAATCATTGTTAATTCCTAGCATATTGTTTAGTGAAGCTCTATCATTTCTAATGTTTTTAAAATTAGTTTTTATTGTCTTTGCTTGATCAATCTTGTATTCTTACAACTGGTCATCTGAGCAACTTTGTTGAAAATAACAGTATATAATATAACAACCATTGTTGATTTTCTATCATCTTGTTTTGAAATTCTGTATCACTTTTATTGTTTTTGTGTTGTTTTGGTTTTGTCTTTGTTGTTATTATTCTGTTATTTTTTTCTCTTTAAAAAGACACCTATTGGATTCATTGATTCTTCATATTTTTATGGTATCAATTTCACTGATTTCTTTTCTAATCTTTATAATTTCCACCCTTAATTTTGTTTTGAACCTGGATTTTTGTTGTTTCTCATGTGTCTTAAATTCCTCATAAGGTTATTTGAGCTTTTTCCCTCATGCGAACATTGTTTGCTATGAATTTTCCTCTTACAAGTGCTTTTGTAGTTCCCAGAGGTGTTGGTGAGTTTTACAGGCATTGTTGTTAACTTCCAGAAACTTTAAATTTTCTTTTTTGACCCATTGGTTGGTTCATTTTTGTGCCAAGTTAAGTAATGTAAAACCAACATAAATTTATTGAGTGACTACTGTGAGTAAAAATCTGTGTAAAAGAGGAAAAGATAATACAGACCAGATATTGATATTTATACATATGTTGGAATTTAAAATGATGTGGTGGATATGTATTATACTCTTTTCTATATTTTTAACTTTTTCTTTTTGAACTTTAGTCAAAATTCTTCACCAACCATCGTAGTTTCTAAGTACTCTCTTCTTTAATCTTCTTTAAATATGTCTACTATGCTCATTTTAATAAAATATTTGTTGTAGTTTTAAATTTTCCATTTATTTCTTTTAAAAATTTGTACATCAGTGGCACAAGTGCCTGCCTGGCAAGCTCAAGGTCCCGAGTTCAATTCCTGGTACAAAAAAAAAGATCTAATCTTAAAAATGTGTATAAAATGTAGTTCTCTTGTGAAATTCTCCACTGTGTCAACTATTTTTCTGAACACTATACTGATACTGAATAATATATGTGTAATTTTCAGAGATATCAGGTAATATTATTTTTTCTATGACTAGTTGTTATGGTAGGGGCAGATCACTGTAGGCCAGGTGGGGAACGAGGTAGTTGAAAGCTAGATATCAGGATTTTGTGGGTGTTGTTCTATTTCTAGTTTGCCTTGCTGTTTGAATAGCTCTCCAGGGCTGTCTACTGAACGTTTTAGTTTTTTTTTTTTTTTTTACAAAGACCCTTCTACCTTCCTGCACCTTGAAATTAAAATTTTTTCTTACAAGATTTGTAAATATACCAAAAACTTTGCTTAAAGTTAAAAAGTAGACTTGAATTTTGAGAGTGCTTTTTGTCTCACAGAAAAACTGAGTAGAGCTTTCCCATATGCCCACTGCCCCCTGTGAATCGCCTCCCCTTTGTCAACATTCCCTACTGGAGTGGCACATTTATTGCAAGTGACAACTCTACACTTATACATTGCCGTCACCCACCACCCATGGTTTACGTTAGGGTCCACTTTATGTGATGTATATTCTTGGGTTTGGAAAATGTATAATGGCCTGTACCCATCATCATAGTAGCATATGGAGCAGTTTCTTGGCCCTAAAACTCCTCTGTGCTAAATCAATCCACTTTTATTTGCCCCAAACTCAAACTACCAATTTTTTTTTTTAACTATCTCCATAGTTTTGCCCAAGTGTCATATTGTTGGAATTATGCAGTATGGAGACTTTCCAGATTGCCCTGGCTTCTTTTACTTAGTAGTATGCATTTCAATTTCCTCAAAGTCTTCTCATAGCGCCCTGACTCAGTTCTTTTTGCCATGGGAAGGCAGCATGTGTAAGGTACCACAGCTTTGTTAGGGTCATTCACCTGTGTTATGGTTGATACATTGTGTCAACTTCGGGAGTCCAGAGGTTTGGCTGAGTGATTCAGCAGGAGGCCAGGGTGCTTAGTTTGTATACATCCTGAGCCTGTGCAAGTGGAGGGCATAGAGGTTATGTGAGAGGTACACGCCCCCTGGGTGGGGGTAGGCGGTTTACAATGTAAGGGAAGGAAGGAGGCTGCTTGCAGCCATTCTTCCCTTTTGCTCTGCTTGGTTTTGCTGTATGCTGCTGCCATGAACAGTTTGGCCTCTGCCATGTGCCGCTCTGCCTCAGAACCAGCCAAGTGTGGACTGAAACCTCCACAAACTGTAAGCTAAATAAACCTTTCCTTCCTTCATTCTTGGCGTTGGGTATTTTGTCTCAGCAACGAGAGAAAAGTAACCAAGACAGCCTGCCAAAGACATCGTGCCTACTTCCGAGGTTTGGCAGTTTTGAATAAAGCAGCTATGGACGTCACTGTGTAGCTTTTTGTGTGAACAAAAATATTTAATGCCATTGAGTAAATAGTGAGGAGCATAACCTAATGTTGACTTTCTAATTTCAATAATCTTATTTTTCTCCCTAGAAGTTACTTTGATACTTTCTTAAATTAGCATCCTTTTTTCTGGTATTTCTCACATTTTCTATTATGTCTTTTATGATTTTAATAATTTAAATATACTTACTTTGTAGTTTGTATTTATCTTATTTGATTGTCTGAAATACTCAGGGGTCTGAATTCATTGTCTATTAACTGCTGATTCTTAGTTTACATTCGTGCCTCTCCAGTCCCTCGAGACTTTAGCAACTGAGTACCAAATTTTATGTTAATTTATTAGCCTGTGATTTCTGAGACCGTATAGCTACTGAATATTTGAATCTCAACTCAGAAGGGAGACATGGTTATGAAGCATGAAAGGAGATTTTCTTTCACTCAGAGTTCAGACTTATAGAGATAAACTTCCTTGTCACTTTCTGTACTTGTGAGGGAATATTTCCGGGTGTCCTTTCACTTGAAGTATGGACTATATGTAGGTTCATAAATTTATGTATGTATATTAGTTCCATCTCTCGGCACTACCTGAGCACAAGGTTTGAGCTCTTGTTCTGTGTGGCCATTAAAGGCAGCACCATAGGCTACAGAGCACAGCATAGTCCTAAGGTGACCAAGAGATCTGCACAGGCTCCCACACTGATTTTCATTTTCTTTTTATATAATATTCAGGGGATTTATTTCACTTTCTTATGACCTTAGCTAGTCTATGTAAAGATCTTTACATACTTTATTCAACATTTTAATTAGTTTTTTCAATTTTAGGCAGAGATTTTCATACAATGTATTTCTCTATAATTCCTGAAATGAAATTCTTAACTGACATAATTTATACTGTGGGCTTAGTAAAACTCAATAAATGTTACCTATTACTTACCGCTGCCCATTATATCATTTTCACAAATATACAAATCCTAAGCATTTGGGCAATAAGATATTAGAAAACTTTATGATAATTTGTCTATCAACTGAGAGTGTGGTTATTGGCTATAGTACTATAGAAGTTATAAAAGCAATATAATCTAGCCAGTTGTTAACAGTTAAGGCATATTGCCTTTTTCCCAACTATATACGCTCCTCTTTTTACAACCTTCATTTTTAAAAAGCTCTTATTTCCCAGGGCAAACTAGAAAATGTTTATGACTTTGTGTAATTTTTAAACATTGAAAGCTATACCTATAGGAACTACTTCACATAGAACTATATCTGGTATATGATTTAAATTTGAATTTAAAAATTGTATGTCTTGCATGAAACTATATATCATTTTTTGCATCTTATAGGAGGATACTTCATCGAGATTTGAAATCAAAGAATATATTTCTGAAAAATAATCTACTTAAAATCGGTAAGATTTTTTAAAGATGTGCATTCCACAAACATGGACTGGTACGTCCTAGACATGTATCAAGTTGAGTTGCGTGGGACACGAAAACATCAGAGTGATAATTTTTTTAATTTTCAGAGTTGTATTCTTATCTGGATGGGGCCAACAAAACTCAATTGTCCTGTTACTGATTATCTGATATAAGTTGAGATATAGAACATTTATAATATACTTGCTTGATTAACAAATATGCTTTGAGTTGCTGCTCCCTATCAGGCACTTTGCAAATTGTTAGACGTTTTTGTTTTTGTTTTACTGGTTTGATGAATTACTGTAGGTTTCTCACTTTTTTTATTACAGGCTATAAGTATTTCTTATAGATAATTAAAATGTTGGTATAATGACTTTATTAGCTTTTGTTTCTTCAGAACTATACCTCCACTCGTGGTTACTGCATTGTCGAAGCGTCAGTTAGATGTTCCTAGGGAGCGAAGGAATTAGAATATGCAACGAAGTAGGCTGGGACAGATAAGCCATAGACTCACTTTGTTTTAGTTATGCTCTTCATAGATTCAGACCTTTTACACAAATTTTTATTTTATTGTAAATTAAGAACAAAAGCTTCCCCATCAGATAAAATTATATATTGTCATATTCAGTCTTTCCAGAATCACTCCATCTGCTGTTATTCAGACTTGAAATAGCTTTTTATATCAACTTACATAATTTTCCATAGTTCTATAAGTAAAGAATTTTAAATTATATATAAATTCCCTCCCCTGGTTCAAAGTCTTCTTTTTCTTATAAAGCTTATGTTTTTAAAAGCATTGTATAAGGAACAGTTAATAATTAATTATTTGATCAATCTTGCATGTCTCTATTTGTTCTCCTGAGAAATAACTTTGAAGATACCAATATGTAATACAACGGCCATTGATAAGTTTCTACCACTTTGTTTGTAACTCTGTATTGCTTGTGTTATTCTTATGCTATTTTGTAAATGGATGTCTGTCTGTTAATATGTTTTCCTTCTTTTATTTTTAAAATAAAAAAGTATTGTATAATTTAAAGTATCACTTTTCTTCCCCCTTAAAATGATACGATGCATTGCATAATGAAATAATCAAATGAAACACTTATTCACCCATTAATTAGCAGTGCTGAATTTTTTGTTTAAAAGTATTCATAAAGATTAATTATTATTTCAAGGGGATTTTGGAGTTTCTCGACTCCTAATGGGATCCTGTGACCTGGCCACAACTTTAACTGGAACTCCCCATTATATGAGTCCTGAGGCTCTCAAACACCAAGGCTATGACACACAATCAGACATCTGGTGAGTGGGCAGCGGGCAGTGGGTGGGCCCACACGGGGGCTTCTACTTCTGCCCTGAGAGAGGACTCATCTCCTTTTAGACTTATTTACTCTCTCTCTGTCCTCTTGACATCTGAGCCGTTTGGGTCAGAGTGAAAGGCCTTTGGGTTTGGAGCTTGCTATATTCCATTAAATTCATTTCAGAAATTCTCTTTATTTATACATTACTTGGTTGGTTTGGGTTTATAGTTCCTGAGCCCCAGGAGAACATTATTAATGTGCCAGAGGCATTAAATTTTGATGTGCTTCTGTTAACCTGTGAAACAGAGCATTTGTAACCCCAAATACTGTGCTTTATTGTAAGGTTAATACCAACTCTGTGAGGGAATATACATTTCTGCACTTTTTTCCTCTTGCCATTTTTAAGAATTTTACTAAAGATATTGGCTTTATGGATAACCTAAATTTAAAACTTCTGGGTTTTCAGTGATAGATACATCTGAGATTCCTCAGTTTCTCCAGCTCTTGTACCAAAGGAACTTTTCCATCCTGTTATGGAACCAGTTTAAACATTACTGCTGAAGCCATGTAGAAAATGACACTCAGTAAGTTCTTTTGTAAGCAGAGGCACCCACTTGGGGAATATTTCTTTACTTTGAAGAACAATTTTCAGCTTGTTAAGGACTGAAACGACAGTCTAGCTGAGAGCTTGTTAATTAAGTAAATAATTATTGTATGCAAATCAACATAAGCAGCTCTAAGCTCCCAGAGATGAACAGTGTGAAAGATGCGTCCACTTCAATTTCCTACAGAAGATAAAGTAGAAAATCATCTTTTCTCTGGTTAGGGAAGAGTGAGTCACAACAGAGGATACGGCTTAGGGCTTCTCCGAGGTCATTGCTTCTGTTCTCGTTTGGGTGCCTCCCACGGGGAGGGAGCACCGCTAGGGTGACGCCGGGCTGTGGCAGCTCCCTGTGAATCTTGCCCCTTCAGTTCAGTTTTGTGCTTGTTTCTAGCTCCTTCAGTGGATTTTTTCCCCCTTGTTAGCTCATTTCTCACCTGGAGGTCTTTTCTAATTCACCTGTTATTTTTCTTATATTCCTCCCTAATCCCTCCCCCCGCAAAAAGAAGTAAAAAAGAAAATCAAACTGGACATAAATTAAAAATGCAGATACATACAGGAATATGCAAAGAAATGAGGCTCTTTAAATTTGGCTTCATACAGCACTTACTGTTATTCCAAGGTGGTACAGTCGTCCTTAGGTATAAGTGCAGCAACATAGCAATGCTAGGATTCTCCCCATTCATGAAAATCTTGCTCATGTGTGGTTCCCTTCTGCAGTTTGAGGACATCAGTGTTGGGCTTTGGATTGAATTTCTGTTATATACCTACATCTCTCTTCACAATTTTAAAACTTATTATGGATATCTAAAATGGATTCAAATATATACTGTCTTCATGGTTTCAGATGGTACTTCAAGAAGATGTTCCATTATGTCCATCATTTAAATTTTGGGATTACACATACCAATATACCCTGGTCCTTTTGAGAAGGTGTCTGCATTGGCGGGCGGACTCAGGGCTATCTGCTAGGATATTGCAGACACAGAATCCACAGAGAAAGAGTAAAGCATGGAGTCTGCGCATCCGTTGTGCCAGTTTTATGGACTTCTTTTTAAATAAATTGCTCCTACTACTGCAGGAAGAATTATAGGGACATCAGGCAATATTGCTATGATGTTTTACAGTTACAAAAATGTGTGAACCAGACAAAATTTAAAGCAGCACAAACTTCTCAACTATAAAAATGCAATCTTTAGACTAGCTCTCATTGCCATGGTTGTTAACTAGTCAGCCAATACAAGCTGAGGATTCATCATCACCCTGACCCCAAATAGCCACCTTGTTATGGTTTTAGTAATTACCAGCTTGTATCTAAATCAAATGGTCTTATCTGGTAATGAAATTTCTACTGCCAAACTCAAAGTGGGAAAAATAACAGAGACAGGTACAGAAATACTATGAGCAATCTTGGGGAGACATTTCTGGACAAATTAGATCGAGGATGATAACTTGTCTCTGCATTTTTCTGTTTCTTCAGGAATATTTTCTTAGGATTGGAGACATTTATGAATAATTGACAGGTGTTCTGCTTTAGTTGTAGAGGCTAAAGATTTATTTTAAAGAGAAAACAAAACAAAATAACAACCAAGATAAAAACAAAACAATACAAAACAATAAAAAGACACAATTTCAAATCACAGTGATAGGAAGTTAACAGTGGTTGCTATATTACATATTGTTATCTTCAACAAAGTTGCTCAAATTACCAGATGTAAGAATGCAAGACTTATCAAAGAATTAAAGAGAATAAAAAATAATTAAAAAATTAGAAATGGTACAGTTTCACTAATCAAGGTAAAGGGATTCAACAATGGAAAATATTTATAATGCTTAAAGAAGAACTGGTCTACCCGTCCAAAAATGGGCCTCCGAACTGAATATATACTTCTCAGATAAAGAACTACAAATGGCAAATAAATACATGAAAAAATGTTCAGCATCTTTGGTCATTCAATAAATGCAAAATGAAAACAAGACTGAGATTTCATCTCACCCCAGAAAGAATGGCTATGATCAGGAAATCAACCAATAACAAATGCTGGAGTGGCTTTGGGGAAAAAAGGAACACTTCTCCACTGTTGGTGGGAGTGTTGACTGGTACAACCACTGGAAATCAGTGTGAAGACTCCTCAAAAAGTTATAATTAGAGGTCCCATTCAACCAAGCTATTCCCCTTCTGGGTATTTTCCTAGAAGACTGAAAACATCATACCAGTGTGATCTATACCCACCCATGTTTACAGCAATGCCATTTGTCATAGCTAAAACTTGGAAACAACCCAAATGCCCATCAACTGAGGCATGGATAAAAAGATGTGGTATTTTTATACAATGGAATATTATTACTCAGCTATAAAGAAAGATAAATGTGAGGCTTTTATAGGTAAATGAATGCAACTAGAAACCATACTCACTAGTGAAATAAATCAGTGTAAACATTATATTGTCTCCCTAATATAAAACCTGAAAGAGTAAATAAAATCTGAAAGGTACAATAGATAATGTCAGAGGGAAAGAAACTGCTCAAAAAGAAAGAACTGGGATGAAGGAAAGGAGAAGAGAAAGAAAGAAGGGGGAAAAAATATATATATACACAAGATAGCTCAGATAATTGTAATACTAATTTCTATTGGTTTCTTGAACAGTTAATGTTTTATTTTTTATTTTGGGGGGTTCAATTTTGCATGCCTATATCTGGTAATCTGAACAACTACTTTAAAGATAACAATATGGAATACAACAACCATAGTTGATTTTCTATCATCTTGTTTTGAAATTCTGTGTTGTTTTAAAGTTTTTAAAACATTTTTTCTTTTCTGTAAAATAAAAAAGTTTAAAAAAAGAAGAGCTGGCCTAATGCTAATTATATTTTCATCTGCTAAAATTTGCCTATATGTGACCTTATCTTCATTCTGCAATCCTTTAAACTCTTCTGAATTCAGTTAATTATAGCATTCAAGTACAAGAAGTCCTTCTCTTAATAATGGATGAGATTACACAAGTTTATAAACAGTTCATGGAAAGTTAGGATAATTACATTCACTGAAAGGCAATGCTGTGGACTCAGCTGGTTTGTATAAGCAAATGCTAAATACTTTTCTACTCATAGGGTAGATTTGACGGGTTATGAGGCCAGTTCTTGAATTGATTTACACTACAAATATTTAGAACATACAATTTAAAAAATTTCTATGACCATACTTTCTATCTTCAAATTTTTCATTTGATGCTTTTAATGTAACTTCTCTCTATTTATTCTCTATTCGACGTGACATTTTATCATACTTTACTTTTAAAAATGTTTTATTTCTTTGAACATATTTATAAGGTTGCTTTAAAATCTTTATTAAATCTGATATCTGGACCTTCTTAGGTAATACCGCCTGTCTGCTTTTTTCCACTTTACAGGTCAAATTCTTCTGTTTCTTTGCATGTCTCACAAATGTTAAGAACTGGACAGTTTTAGATAGCACATGGTAGCCACTGTAGACATTTCTTCTCTCCTCACCTCCATGGTACCCCCTTCCCTGAGGCTTATTTGCTTATTTATGCAGCCAGTGACTTTCCTGGCTGTCTTATTAAAATGTATTTCTCCTACACTGGGAGGCCTGGGTTGTCCCTCAGCGCAGTGCTGCACACACCCACGCTCATCTTGGGCTGGTGGCAGCAGGGTTTCCTTTGTTTGTCTCTTTTCTTTTCTCTCTGATAGGCTGTCTGCCTCTACTAAGATCACACCAACTCTAGTTAGTTTCTTTCATGGTGAGTTTCCTCGGTTATAAACTGCTTCTTGAATTTAAGGCTTAGTACCCTTTAACTGAGAACAGTCATTCTGCAGAAGGTTAAATTGGCTTTTTTTTTTTTTTTTTTTTTTTTGCGGTACTGGGGATCGAACTCAGGACCCTGCGCTTGCTAGGCAAGCGCTTACTCCACTGAGCTATATCCCCAGCCCCTCAGAAGGTTAAATTGGGATGCATCTTCCCAAGAGCTCTGCTAGCCGTTTTACTGAAGGAACATCTCAGGCAAGGTAAGCGTGTGGTTCTGAGTCTGGACAGGGCCTGGGTTTCTGAGCAAAGAGGCTTCTTTGGAGGGGAGAACAAGGTCAAACACTCCCATGATCCTCAGGGGCATGTGGCCGATTGTGTTTTCCGAAGATGGCCATCACAATGTATCACTTTTGCATGTTCATTTTGAATGCCATGTTGATCTTATTCCCCTTGAGAAGTGAGGTCCGTGTTCTTTCACTCTTTAGGTATAGCCTGTGATAATGGCAAAATTGGTGCTATGGGACATCTGAATCTAGATAGTAAGAAGTGACATGGCTTTTGCTTGGTTTCCCTGAGATTATCACCCTTGGAACGCAGCTCTCATGCTGTGAGCAAGCCTGAGTAGCACAACGAGAGGCCCATGTGGAGCAGTGTCCATCGAGGGAGCAGGGCCTTGGTCTTCAGCCAAGCTGAGCTTCCAACTACAACCAGCACTAACTGGTCAACTGTGGGAGAGAGACATTGGAGCCTCTCCAGAAGATTTTGTAGAGTGAATTCAGGGCTTCCCTGTTAGTTTCTGAACAAATACAATCAAGATCAAAATTACTCCATATTAATTACTCATATAATTATAATTTTAAGGCATGAAGTGTTTGAAGTTAGCCCCCATTGAGGAGGAAAGTGTTAAAGGCATTTATTTAGTGTAAAATTTTCAAATATATCACACATTTTGAAACTTCTTTTTGTAATTTTTTCACTGGAGGGACAAGGTCTTGAGTTGAAAATGCCCAATATAAAAAATAAATAAATAATGTATTGGCTATATAAAAATGGTTTCAAATGACCTGGGCTTTCTCTGACTCTTGAAGACCCTGGGGATGCTGAATGTAAGGATGTATATACTCATGAGAAAGCTCTGTGTCTTCTGATTGGCTGGAGGTCAAAGTATGTATGTGGCAAAAAAATAGGGATAGATTTGATTAAAGGCCAGTTAGGTTCAGATATAAACCACGCTAAGGACTATGGGTTTATTTTTGGGGGGATGAGAAGCTGTCAAAGTCTGTTATGCAAGGGAGTGGTGCATTAGTCAACTTTGTTGCAGTAACAAATAGCTCAGCTATTCCTGAGGACGGCAGGTTAAATGAATCGCTATTCCAGGTTGCAGTTCTGTCTTGGTCCAGGGTTTTCCCAGTTACAGAACAGAGCCTGTGCTCACAGAAGGAAAGGGGTCAATTTAATGCTAGAGAAAAAGGCAAGTCTCAGCTAAACTGTGCACTGTGTTTAAAGCTTCTACTCAGATGTAAAATTCTTCACAGCTCCCCATGTTACCCTGACTGAAGCAAGTCATGGGCCAATTCCAACAGCAGTAAGACAAGAAAGGGAGTAAAAACAAAGAGTAAGACGTCTACTGGAGGAGTCAGTCTTACAGTGACACTAGGCCGAGCTACAGAAAGCAGAGTGGAGGGGGAAGGTTGGAGCAAACTAAAGAAGAGAGTTAGGTAGGCTTTTTACTAACCTGCAATTCTATTTGTAATGCTTTCTCCATTTTAAAAGAGCCCTTGGAGTCTCCTTGAAATGATTAAAGTGGTTGGAACATATCCATTTGCTTCAAGTGTGAAGCGGTTTATACCACGTGAGCAGTGCAGTCTGTTGCCGTGTCCAGCTTCCTCTGAGTGAACGGCAGCCGGGAAGGAGAGGATGCCTTGATTACTGTTCCCATTGCCAGTCACCGCCCCGGTCTAACTCTGAGCACTGTCCTTATCCTTTCCCAAACCGTATGGTTTTGTAGAATTCTTACTGTTGTCTTAAGACTAGCTAAAAACACCCTTACCAAATCTTTCCCTTTTAGCCCATCTTCCTTTGCTACATTTGCAGTATCTCTGTCCTCATCTCTCTTCCCATGGTGGTAGTCTTGTTTTTCACATGGGACTACAGTGGGAAGTGGGAAAGGATATCATCTTCTTTCCAGCACTGTAAAGGTCAATTACAGAAGAAAATAGGATTGATCTGAGCAGGACAAAATTCCCCCAAACCCTGTTTTATCTTTAATTTTATGGATCTTCCTTAAAATGTAAGTCTATTGGGATGATATGCAGAAATGAATGAATTCACTTTTCCCTTTAAATATTCCCTTACAAATTCAATTCCTTCATCATACTTGTCACATTTCGAGGGCTCAGTAGTCCCACGTGGCCAGTGGCTATTTGCAGAACTGGAGAACATTTTCCAATAGAAAGTTCTATTTGACAGCATGCAGCTGCTCCACTCCTGCTGCCCTAGGGGTTATCTTTAGTCTTGCCTTTGTCCTTCTTTGGGATGAGCAGAGCCCTGTGGCTTCAGTTGCTGTTTGTAAGCCGGCCTGCTGTGATCTCCAGTGAGCTCCTGCTGGTTGTTTTGAGGTTCTCCTGTTCACTGGTCCTTCAACCATTTCATCATTTCCTTCTGCCTCACTTGATTCTGATGCTGATGCTGGGGAGGCCATGCGGTTTGTCTCCACCCACATGTATTTGGGGTTCAAGGAGATGCCTTACCACTTAGCTTTGTTGAAACACTATTGAATCTTAAGTGACAGTTGAAGCAGCCAAGTAAAGACTTCTATTTAGGGTAATACATATGCAAAATGTGCTTCTCTTATATTCAATGGTTGATACCTTGTGTCAACTTGAGAAGTTTAGAAGCTTCACTAGGTGACTCAGCACTTCTACATTCTAGGGTATGGCTGTTTACAGTGTAGGATGCTGTGGTGGTTGACTCATTGAGAAGTATAGAAGCTTAAACTAAGTGACTCAGCAGGGTGCCAGGATCCTCACTTTGTACACACCCTGAGCCTGTGCAGGAGGAGGGCCGGGGGATAGCGTGAGTGCTACACCCACCCTAAGGTGAGTAAGCTGCATACAGTATAAAGAAGGAAAAGAGGGTCACTCTTCCCCCTTTTGCTGTTGTTGGTTTTTCTGTTTTCTGCTGCCATGAGTGGTTGCCCACCTGCCATACCACCCTGCTTTGGAGCCAGCTGATTATGGATTGAAACCTCTACAAATTGTGAGCTAAATAAACCTTTTCTTCCTTAATTTTGGGTGTCAGGTATTTTGTCTCAGCAATGAGAGAAAAGTAACCAACACAGGGGTATTCTGTTTTCAGTCTGGGCAGATTTTAAAGGGTATATTTAGCTACACTGGGACAAGATGAAGTCTGAGTTACATTTGCAATTTATTATCAACCTGTGCTTCAGAACTCTTCTTTATTGCTCTGGTTGACTGGGACACATGGCAAGTTTATGGAATCCAGGTGTAATCTGCTTCACACACATCTGATCCAAACTTTTTCTTCCACTGCTTAGCAGAAATTTATTTGCTTATTTACAATGGCTGTGTTCCAGAAAAAGAAAGGAATGTAAATCAGACAGTAAGTAAACTGCAGTTTGCACTTCTTTTCTAAAAAGCTTTTCCTAACCTACCACTACCCTTCAACACATTTGTGCAGTCAGAGCTAGGCAGTCCAAGAAGAGAAAATTCTTCAAAAGGATGGCAGTTAAGAGTTTGAAGGTGATGTAGTTATTCCTACATAGAAATGTATGGTTAGAAATAGGAGAAAATAAAGGCAGAAGGACATATGAATATAGTTACCAGAACAAAAAAATACATCTAGTAGATACTTTTTAAAACATATAACTGGATAATAAAATAATGTGTCACCCTGTAAGGGGGGGTTTCTGTAATCAAATGGTCTCATACTGCATTTACTGGCACCTATTCCAGGCAGGTGCACTGGAACCATAGCAGATCTCTGTTCACGGTGCCTGGCTGATAAAGTCCCCTCCATGTGTTCAAATGCAAGCACATATCAGTAGATGAAAGTGAAACTTGTGAATGCAAAGCAGCATTCTTATAGTATAGTTGAGAGCATTTCTGAACCAGAGTAGTCACGTCGAGGTTCTTTGGTTACTAAGTCAACCTCAAGATTTAATTTTTCCATAGGCTGTTTAGCCAAGCAGTTGCATACCTTTTCATAATCTTAAGAATTTCATCAAATGTGGCTTGGGCGGACCTATAACTCCTTCAAAGCAGGGTTTCAGTTCCAGATCAACTCACTAATAATAGACTCCAAGCCCCCATTTTTGTCCAAACAATAAAGGAAAACCTAAAAGCCAAACTCGTCTTTTTGTGTTCCTACAGAGCAGCTCCCTGTTCACCCTACGTTTGCTGTGGTCTGTTGTCCCGACTGACTTATTGTCTACGGACCCAGTATCATGAAATGTGAACTATGGCTCCATATGAGACCTGTAGTAGGTTGGGAAGTCAGGCCCTGGCTGAAAGCCTCTGCCGTGATTTTCAACTCAAGAGTGCTTAGTGATCTGGAACGCTGTCACTGGTACGGCGTTCAGAGAAGCAAGATGATGCATAGCCTGTGTCTCTACCTCTACACGGCCCGAATTGCAATCCTACCTCTTCCTCCTACTCAACACGCAGCCCTGAGTAATGTGACTGATTTTACTTAATCTCACCATTTCTTCATCCTTTGTCCCTAGGACTGTGAGGAAGATTCAGTGAGTTAAAATATTCAATATGAGGAATATGTGCAACAGGTCCTCGCTCTCAGTAGATAACTATTAAAACTTCAGCTACCATTTTCATTATTATTGTTGTGACCATTTGTATTATTGTTGGAGACAATTTAATAGTCTGCTTCCAAGAGAGCTCGAAAGCCCTGGGTCAGGGGTTGTTGCTCTCATCCAATCTTTCAGACCTGACAGAGCCAGGAGAGGCCATGTGGCTTTGTTGGTTTCAGATCCAAGTCCTCAGGGTGACCCTAAACCTGTGAGAGCTGAAGGCTGAACCTTCAGAGGTGTGTGGGTGCAAAGAGCTCGATAGCCTCTACCACTTGGACCTGTGAGTTTGATTTTGTTTTCCTAAGATTATTACATGTACATTGCATTATATAACAAACTGTGGTCAGTGTAACTTTAAAGGCATTTTAAAAAGAGAGCTATTGGATGAAAACTAACGCCACTGCCCAGTGTGAGGCAATGTAACATGATGTCTTTCTTTGCAGGTTGCCTCCTCTCTCTGACCTTTGGTTTTTCTCATTAATTCTTTTTTGGGGAGGGGCACCAGAAACTGAACTCAGCACCTTGTGCTTACCAGACAGCACTTGCACTGCTAAGCTATATCCCTGGCCTGGTTTTTCTCATTAATAAGACAAGAATTTGTAACTAGCAAATCTTTGTACACTTTTGTACCTCTACTGTTCTGTAAGTATAAGAAAAAATTTTTAAGGTTTGAATTGTAGACTTTTCTCTGAGGAAATAAGTATAATAGATAGCTCATTTTTTAAAGAGCGGAATGTATTTATTGGGGGAAAGAAAGCTCCTTTCCAAGAGAGACAGAGGGCATCTAAGTGGGCTGCCCCACAGGTAGCTCATTAACACAGAGATTTTATACATTCTGAGCACAGACACAGATATTCAGTTCAATCTGATGATTATATTTTACCAGTAATATGCAGCCTCTGTCCTTTTTCCAAGAATTTTTTTCATAATATAACAAGTACTAACTTGACATTTTATGTCTTTTTATTTTAAGCACTCTGAGGAGTATGTATAGTACTATGTTGTGGTTTTTCTTTTTATTTCTCAGCTAAAAATGTTGAACATCTCATGACTTTTTTTTACCATTTAGTATCTGTTCAAGAGCTCTGCTAATTTTTCCCAGGAATTATCTTCTGTTCTGAATGATTATTGGAATTGAATTAATGAATGAATTAAATTCTAACATTCTGACTACCAACCTTTGATAGATACTTGGATCACAAATATCTTCATCTCGGGGTTTTCCTTTTCATTCTGCTAATGGTGTCTTTTCATGAATAGAAGTTCATAATTTTATTGTTAATGCATTTTATGCCTCAAGGATATTCTCTTGTTTTCATTTAATAGTGTATGATTTTTTCTCAGGTAGTTTAATGCATAACTGATATTTTGGGGTTTTGAGTGTATGTTATGAGACAAATCCAAACACATCATTTTCCACATTGATAATCAGCTGACTCAGCATGACTTGATGAAAAGACCATGTTTTTCCCACTCTGCAGTAATCTTCGCATTAACCAAGTAATTTTTAATTTTAAAGATAAAAGAATGAAACATATTAACAAACACATACACATTTAGAAAACAACACAAAATAATACAAGAAATACATAATTGCAGACAAGGTGATAGGAAATTAACAATGGTTGTTGTATTACATATTGATATCTTTAAATTAGATACTCAGATAAACAAATATAGACATGTAAGGTTGATCAAACACTTAAACATTAACTGTTCCTTTCAATAGAGCAATAAAAATCAGTAGTACAACTATGTTAGCTCTCCTGTGTGTACATATACATATATTTTCCCCCTTCTTTCTTTTCTCTTTTCCCTCATCCCAGTTATTCTTTCCTTTTGAGCAGTTTCTTCTTGTTTCACAATGTCTATTGTACCTCCTAGATTTTATTCACTCAGGTTCTTACATTAGTGAGACAGTATGGTGTTTACACATGTGGGTCTGATTTATTTCATTTATAAATATGGTCTCTAGTTGTGTCCACTTACCTATAAAAAGCTTGAGTTTATCTTTCTTTATAGCTGAGTAATATTCCATTATATAAAAATACCACAACCTTTTTATCCATTCCTCAGTGAATGGACATTTGGGCTGCTTCCACGATTTAGCTATTACTGGAGCTGGGGATATAGCTCAGTGGAATAAGCGCCTGCCTCGCAAGCGCAGCGTCCTGAGTTCAATCCCCAGTACCGCCAAAAAAACAAACAAACAAAAAAAACCAAACACGATTTAGCTATTACAAATTGCACTGCTTTAAACATGGATGTACATATATTGCTGTGATATGCTGTTTTCAGTTCTTCTGAGAAAATACCCAGAAGGGGAATAGCTGGGTTGAATGGGACTTCTAGACCTAGTTTACTGCGGAATCTCTACATTGATTTCCACAGTGCTTTCACCAGTCTACACTCCCACCATCAGTGGAGAAGGGTTCCTTTTTCTCCACAGCCTTGCAAGCATTTGTTACTGGTTGATTTCTTAAAGATAACCATTCTTACTGGAGTGAGATGGAATCTCAGTACTGTTTTAATTTGTATTTCATGGATGACTAATGATGTTGAACATTTTCTCATGTATTTATTTGCCATTTGTATTTCTTTAACTGAGAAGTGTGTGTTCATCTCAGATGCCCATTTTTATGTTGAGTCTTTGAATTTTTGGGGCTCATTTTTAAAAATTCTTTCTATGTTCTAGATAGAAGTCCTTTGTGCAAGGGACAGTTGTCTAGAATTTTTTCCCAATTTGTGGGTTTTCTTTTTGCTCTGCTGGTGATTTCTTTAGATATGCAAATCTTTTCAGTAAGATGAGGTCCCAGTTGTTGATTCTTTGAAGTACTTCCTGTGCAGTTTGTTTTTTGTTCATGAATGCTCTGCTTACCCCTATGTCTTCAAGATTCTTACCTACTTTCTCTTCCAGTAGATTTAATGTTCCTGTTTTAATATTTAGATCTGTGATCCATTTTGACTTGAGTTTGGTGCATGGTGATAGACATGGGTCTAGTTGCAGTCTTCTGCATGTGGCGAGCCAGTTTTTCCAGCACCATTTATTAAAGAGGCTATCTTTCTTCCAGTGAATTTCTTTGGCCCTTTTGTCAAGAATAAGGTGGCTGAGTGTGTTTGTGGTTGTGGCTGTATCTTCCAGTTTATTCTATTGATCCTCAGGTCTATTTTTTTTTCCAATAACATGTTGATTTTATCATAGTAGCTTTGCAGTATAATTTCAATCAGGGATTGTGATGCCACATGCCTTGTCTTTATTGTCCAGGATTGCTTTTGCTATTCTGGGTCTCTTCTGGTTCCAAATGAAAATTCGGAATGTATTCTCTTGATCTGTGAGGTATACTAATGGTAACTTGATTGGGATTGCATTGAATCTGTATAACAGTTTTGGGAGTATGGCCATTTTCACAGTGTTGGTTCTTCCTATCCATGAGCAAGCAATATCTTTCCATTTTCTGAAATCTTCTTCGATTTTTTTTCAGAGTACTGTAGTTTTCACTGTATAGATCTTTTATTTCTTTTGTTAGATTGATTCCTAAATATTTTAATTTTTTGGATGCTATTGTAAAAGGTATGGTTTCCTTAATTTCTCTCTCAATGTGTCTGTTGTTTGTGTATTTGAGTGCTATTGATTTCTGAGTGTTGACTTTGTATCCAGCTATGCTACTGAATTTGTTGATTAATTCTAGGAGTCTTCTGGTAGAGTTTTTGGGGTCTTCCATGTAGAGTACCATGTAATCTACAAAAAATGATAATTTCACTTCTTCCTGTCCTATTCTTATTCCTTTCATATTTCTCTCTTGTCTAATTGCTCTGGCTGATGTTTCCAGAACTATGTTGAATAGGAGTGGTGATAGTGGATATGCTTGTCTTGTTCCTGATTTTAAAGTGAAAGCTTTTAGTTTTGTCCATTTAGTATGATACTGGCTGTTGGTTTGTCATAGATGGCTTTTAGCAGATTGAGGTAAAGACCATTAGTTCCTATTTTCTGTAGGGTTTTTATCATGAATGCATGCTGGACTTTTTCAAAAGCTTTGTCTGCATCTATTGAGATGATTCTGTGATTTTTGTCTTTGGCGTATTACATCGATTGATTTGCATATATTGAACCATATATTGAATATATTTGCATATATTGAATCCCTGGAGTGAATCCTACTTGGTCATGGTCTTGATGATTTGTTGAATTCTTTTTTTTTTTTTTTTTTTTTTTTTTTTTT
>PVLD010025228.1:0-24082 GCA_004027595.1 Dinomys branickii | reverse complement strand
TTCTGTTGTGGAGAGGATTAACTGTCTGACTAAATTTGCATGTCTGTATATGGGTCCATACGTCTACAATTCGAAGATATCAATGGATAAAGCAACAACCACTGTTGAGACCATATCACCTTGTCTATAGATTAGTTGTGATTGTACTATTTTCTATGATAATTGGTGTCTGTTTGTCAATATGTTTTTGTACTTTTAAGTTTTTAAAATAAAAATAAATAAATAAATAAATAAAATCAGGAATAAGCATAAATATCCATTAAATTATGGTTGGAGAAAATTTGTTGATTCCGACAATGTTGATAATTTATTGTTAAGAGCAATGAAACATAATCCAAAATAGTAAATCTACTTTTGAGAAAGGAAAATTTATGCACAGATAAAATATTTAAAAATATAGATATCAATATATTAACATTTTCACTATGCATAGTGAGATTACAGCTGAACTTTTAAAATAAAATTTAAATGTTATTGTTAGAAGCAGATTTAAATTTACAGAACTCAGAAGATAGAACAGGGAGTTCACTTATGTCTCGCCCCCATTATCCTCTGTCATTACTATCTTCCACTGGTTTGGGTACATTAGTTACAATTAATGTACCAATGTTAATATACCGAAGTTCATACTTGTTGTACATAATATTCATTTTCTGTCCCAGAACCCCATTCAGGATATCACTTCCATTTAGTCTTCATGTCTCCTTAGGCTTCTCTTGAATATGACAGTCTCTCAGCTATTTCTTGTTTTGTTGACCTTAGTGGTTTTGAGAAGTACTAGTCGGGCATTCCCCAGTGTTGGAATTTGTCTGATATTTTTCTTATGATAAGACTGAGGTTATAGATTTGGAGATGAGTAGCTGAATTTTATATTTTCATCTGTTTCTTCCAAATTTCCTAAAGTGAGCATATGCAGTATCATTTTTTACTAAAATACATACAGGGATAATTAAATAGGTCTATTTGTAGATATAAATGTGTAAGTATGTCCTCCACCATCACTAGCCATCAGATACAAAGATTATTGTCTGGATTGGCACCAAGTGAATTTGTGATTGGCAAATCTTCTCCTCAGCAAGCTTTAACTTTTCTTTATAGACCCTCTTACCTTTTCCTTTCCCTCAATTTAAATGTCCCAGATAGTTAATAAAGTTCTTCATGGAAGCACTTGCATATTAATATGATTCTTTTTGACTCTGGAATTTGTTGCTTGTCTTCAAAGCGCTGTTTCTTTCTTTCATAATCATAGCCTAATTTTCCTATAGTGATATCCCTTTTTCCACACTCCCCTGTGATTTTGGAAGTGGTTATCTGATCAGACTCAGTGAGATAACTCCTTTTTCTCCCATAGTGATTGGTGAATTGTGGGTCTGAAATAAACATGTGACTCAAGTGAGCCAATGGGAACTATGATTTTGGAAGTGGTTATCTGATGAGATTTAGTGAGATTACTCCTTTTTCTCCCACAGTGATTGGTGAATTGTAGGTCTGAAATAAACGTGTTATTCAAGTGAGCCAAGAGGAACTAGTCCTGAGATTTTTGATGAAGCTCTTAAGAAAGATGAGCTCTTTTTCTGTTAAATGTGTAATGCTGGTAGAATGTAAGCCTGGAGTTGCTAAAATCATCTGGATTACCACAAAGAACCAATCTGAGAGAGAAGCTAATAGAAAGGAAAGCAGATTTGGAAAGTGAAGAGAAACAGATTCCTATGGATAAGGTGTCAACATCCCGATCTGGACAAGTGAGATTTATCACTGTGACACTTTAGTTAGATAAGCCAATGAAGTTTTGTTGTTGCTGTTGTTTCTTTTTTTACTTCCCTGAAGCTTGTTCAGGGTGTACACTTGTTACTATAATTGGAAGACTTTTTTTTTTTTGTAATTGGAAGACTCTTGACTAAAAGTTTTTTAGGATCTTATTCCTCCAAATAGACTATCTTTTATGCATGTCTTTTTTAAAAATTTATTTTAAAAATAAAAGAAGGAAAACATATTAACAGACAGACATCCATTTACAAAATAGCATAAGAACAATAAAAGCAATACAGAGTTACACACAAAGTAGTAGGAAATTAGCAATGGTTGTTGTATTACGTATTGATATCTTCAAAGTGCTTTCTCAGGAGAACAAATAGAGACATGCAAGACTGATCAAATAATTAATCATTAACTGTTCCTTTCAGTAAAGCAATAGAAGTCAGTAGTTCAACTGTTAGCTATCCTGTATATACATACATGCATAATTTACCTTTCATTCCTTCTCTTTTCACTCACTCCAGTTACTCTTTACTTTTGAGCATTTTCCTTTCATTTCACAATGTCTGTCCTACCTCTTAATTTTTATTCACTCTTTCAGGTTCTTACACAAGTGAGACAATACTTGCTTACACATGAAGGTCTTGTTTATTTAACTTATGAGTATGGTCTCTAATTGTGACCATTTATCTGTAAAAGTCTAGGGTTTAATCTTTATTTATAGCTGAGTAATATTCCAGTATATAGAAGTACCACAATGTTTTTATCCATTCCTCAGTGGATGGACATTTGGGTTTCTTCCACAATTTAGCAATTACAAATTGTGCTGCTCTAAACATGGGTGCACATATATGGCTGTGATACGATGTTTTCAGATCTTCTAGGAAAATACCCAGAAGGGGAATGGCTGAGTTGAATGGGACCTCCAGGCCTAGTTTGCTGAGCAATCTCCAAACTGATTTCCACAGTGGTTTCACCAGTCTGCATTCCCACCAGCAGTGGAGAAGAGTTCCTATTTCTCCACAGCCTTGTCAACGTTGTTATTGGTTGATTTCTTAATGATAGCCATTCTTACTGGGGTCAGATGAAATCTCAATGCTGTGTTAATTTGTATTTCTCAAATGACTAATGATGTTGAACATTTTCTCATGTATTTATTTGCCGTTTGTATTACCTTATCTGAGAAGTGTGTGTTCATCTGAGCTGCTCATTTTTGGATTAGGTCTTTGAATTTGGAGGGGTTGATCTTTTTTGATTCTTTATATGTTCTAGATAGAACACCTTTGTCCAAGGGGCAGTCAGCTAAAATTTTTCCCCAGTTTGTGGGTTTTCTTTTTACTCTGCTGGAGATTTCTTCAGATGTACAGAAACTTTTCAGTAGGATGAGATCCCAGTTGTTGATTCTTTGAAGTATTTCCTGTGCGGTTTGGTTTTTGTTCACGTGTCTGACATTAACATACTCTCCTTAATTCTCAGTTATTTTATAGGACTCTGTTATCTAGATTCTTATGTAAAGAAGGATAACTGGCTAACACTTCAGTCAGGCTTTTTAGCTGCATTTAGTCTATACAATTTATCTCCACTGGGCATGTAATCAAATTTAGAATACATTAAAATATTAAACATATTGAAAAGAGTCTCTGTGATTAGGATAGCTACAAATTTATGACTGAAAATTTCTGCTCCATTTTAAGCAAGACTGTTACCCAGTGGAGCCACCTCTCCCCCTTGCTACAGATGTTTTTTAACTGTCAGGAAATACTGGTCAGTTGCCATGGCAGCAGCACCAACTCACTTTTCCTGATTTAAAAGTGTCATTTGTCAAGTGAGCATCAGCCTCTTCTCTATCGCATCCCAATCAACAGGCCAATGTGAAACAAATTAAGCAGAGTAACACTGTATTCTTTGCATCAGAAGAAATGGGAAGGTGCTCAATAGCTCCTGAGAGTTCGTAAGAGTAGAGTTTGGGTGTTTGAACTTCGATTACTTCAAAGTGAATCTCAACCCCTACTCTTACTTACTCACTGTCTGACTGTGGTGAGCTTATTAAATCTCAGTGATCCAGTCACATCATCTAAGAAATGAGAAAAATAATAGATTGATATAATACAATGTACAATAAAATAGTGCAACGCACAGAGCAATAGTGCTGGGGTGAAGTTGAGTGGTCTGACCCACAAAGCAGTAAGCACGGTGGCTGACAAAGAGGAAACAGTCAGTGTCAGGTGGCTTTTTAGATAGGCAGTCGTGATGACATTCTGAAGTCGCTGAGTTATTAAAATGAATACTTTCTATAAAGACTGTGTATTACAGACATCCCAAAGTAGGAAAAGTTAAGGATCAAGTTGCCTGAACTTTCGAGGATGATAGGTGTGTGGAAAAATATAATAAAGACCTAATTTGGGTAAATTATTTGTTCTTTCTTGAAGTCCAATGTACTATCCATTGCACCACAGAGCCTATTTGTTCTTTCTTGTCTATAATTGTTTCTAGAATAGTTAATAGAGAATGAAACCAGAGATGACCCTCAGAACCAACTTTTGACTGCTGCCACTGTCCTTGTCAAAAGGAATCATTGAACATTCTTTCTGATTGCATGGTGCACAGCCATTAAATTTTCTGTGGTACTGAAATTAAAATTTAAAATAGATATTATGAAAGCTATGAACATGACTTGCAAATTGCACCATGTTATGAGGTGTGACATAGGTCATTGTAAATCTCCTCAGCACTAGAACTATAGGGGCACTTATGGTTCATTCTGAAAGAACAAGAAATAAGTTTAAGATGTTGCTAGTCTATTTTTTCAAACACCACATATATAGTTGCATGAACAAAGAGTTTAAGAATTTATATGTTTAAGTCATAATGCACACAAAGGATTTCTTTTTTGGTGATGAGATGCTACCACAAAGGGAGCTTGGTCGGCCCCGAAACCTTGAAGTCATTGCTTCTGATAACTTCTTTCTGTTAAGCATCTATTTGTGACTAATGATAGGATAAATGTGAATTAGATTCATGAATGGGGGAAGAGAGCTGAGTTAAAACTCATGTAGAAGTGTGATAGTAGTTGATTAATGAGCTATAGAACTGTCTACATTGCTAAGTAACTGTATGATTTTTTAAAGTCAGAAGACAATGGCAGGGAAGAGACTATTTACCAATAGTGTTTCTTGTACAGCTGGCTAGAATTTAGGATCATTCATTTATATTCAGCATTTCCAAAGATTAACAGTGTGAATCATGCAACTGAAATAGGCATCACATGGCCTCAGAGTGTCACCACATCAAACACCCAGCTGGCGTCAGGGAAAAAGCTTGATGTCATTGTATGTTTGGCTATATGTTTTCTTAACCCAAGAACTAGCTTCTTGTGAAACTCAGTACAGCTGAGTGGAATGTCTCCATAGGCTAGGCATAGATTTGCAGAATACATTTCTATCATCTTATTATGCTAGTGAACCAAACAACTCAGCCAAATGTTCATTTGGAAAATACATTCTGAATTGTGCAGATGAAAACACAAAAGAAAAAGATTTTCCAAGTGGCATAAAATAGAGATCATACTGAGGAGAGTGAGCTGGAGAACACTTAAGATATGTTATATTGATAAAAATCAAATCCAAGCTTGGGTTACCATTATAGTTACACACCACAGTTCTAATATTATACGTGCAGCCACTAACTTTATTAGCTACACCTTGCTTCAGGCTTCTGATCTAGATTTGGTTCCTTATTTCAGGGGTACTATTTATGGTACTCTTCCTTTAGGTGTGTGTGGGGGGAAATTACAGCTTTTCATCACCCAAGGAGTAAAACCATGCCATTGCATTGTGATGACTAAGCATTTGAATATTCGAGAATTTATAACCTGACTAAATGTGAGTGATTACAAGTAGAAAAACTACCGAAGACACATATTATACAGATCAGCACTGCCCCAAGTTCTCTGAGACAAACACACAGCCAGAATGGTTGTGAATTCTCTTCTGGCCTCTTTAGACTTCACAAAGGAAAATTTCTACATTTGCCTCACATTGAGACCTCAATGATCTGATGAATTTTGCGTTAAGCTCATAACATTTCCTGAGCGAGGTGCTGTCATTCATACTCAGCATCATGTAACTCTATTGCCAGGCACAGCGCCCAAGGTACAATGGGCATTTAAGTATTTTTTATTGACTAAATGAATGAATTTAGGTATTCCAATGTGACATAAATGACTCACGTAGGGTCACTACATACTTATTCAGTGGCTGAATAGCAAGTGGGGTGCTTTGGAAACAGAGTGATCATTGGTTTTACCCTCCAAATAATCCCACTCCCACAGATCACATTATAGCCATAGACATTTTGTGAAATAGGTGTAAGTTAGGACTTAAAAATGAGATGTGGATCAAAAGTGCTAAGTGAATAAGGACACTTTGGATAGCGCATGTAGGGAGTTTGATTCTGAATTTTAAACGCCTTTCAGGAAAGTGGCCTCATTGCTTCGGCTGAAACTGGCTCTGCCTGCTCCTTCCAGTATATCAGTGACTGCTAGAAAGGAGAGCGGAGTATAACCATCCAGAAATCTGCCGCCACTCGTGGGAGTCTTATGTCCTTAAATTGTTCTAAGATCATAGAAATCAACAAAATAAGACACACTCTGTCCCCAGAACCAGTATTTTCTGGGGAAAAATGCACAATTTGTTGTTTGGTGTCTTATCAAAATTGCAGAAAAACCTCAAAAAACAAAAAGGAAAAAGATTGTGATAGATATTTTCTTTACATTCTGGCCAAGTGCTTGTTATCTAGCACAGGCCAAGCTGGGGTCTGACATCTCACCACGTGAGCGTGAGGGTGCGCTGGCTATCGTCTGCAGCCTTCACACACTTGCTGATGGTGATGGGGAGGTTTTGCATTTGTTTCTTTGTTGGCTGACCTTTGGGCTTGGGTTCTGGGTCCCTGCAGTGTTCCTCACAGGGACAGGGACAGGGGCACATCCTGGAAATGGCCTGGCAGTTTACTCTCCCCATTCTCTGTGGGTGAACTCAGGCAACCAACAACTCGGTGACTCTGGCAGATGTTTTTGTTTCTCAGCCTTGGGCACCTTGCCCTGCTGTCTCGAATGCAGAGGGTTTCCTGGCACCCTGCCTGGTGCCACCAGGAATGAGCACAGCCCCAGAGAGTACTGCCAAGTTGTGTCAGGGAGCCGTGTTCTGGGAGCCAAGTGGCCGCTGGGTGAGTGTGTTGGTCTGTGTGCCCAGAACACCGTCACAGGGCCTCTGCAGCTGGCTGCTTTATGTGGCTGTAAGTTCTAAGTCCACGATCTGTGTTTTAAGCCTTTTGTTTACACATGGCATTTGCTTCATTGTGCAATTGTGGTAAGTGAGGGGGTTCATTGGATGGAAGCCATCAACTCACAGCCCTATCTGAAGCGAAAGCCCTATCTGCAGTGGGAAAGCGTGCTGCCCCAAGTGCCTCTGGGTCAGCCCCAAAGACCGAAGTCACCTGGTCAATACATAAGAACTGACCCTCTGCCCACCCACACAGACTGCATGGACCCACTTTTGGTAAGAAGAGTGTGGCCTTGTGGGAAAGTACTTTGCTTGAAGTATAGAAGCCTGACTGTGGGTCCTGGCTAGCCATTTGTAATCTGAGTTTTTTCCATGCTTTCAACTTACTGTTATTTTTTTTCTACTGTTATTTCAACACTTTTATTTTGTACAGAAAGATTTCACAAATTGAAAAGAAAATAAAGTTTGCAACTTTATCAAATTAATCTCTTGTCTTTATTTCCTCGCTTCTAATACAGTTCATTTATTCATTCAGCAACTATCAGTTGAGTATTTTCCCTCAGCTGAGTACTCATCTGGATTTTGTTCCCCTGTCCAACTGGACAGGCACTTTGTTCAGGAATAACCCCAAGGCAATGAGCTAATAAGAATCTAGAGTCAGGGAATGTGAAGGCTAAAGGAACTTATCCTGCAGGGATGTGAAGCTCCATCTAGGGGTGATGTTTTGAGCTGAGTCTAGAAAAATAAACTGGGATTGCAACAAATGACAGGGAGGTTTGGGTGGACACTCCAAGGAGTGCTTTCTGAGCACAGGGTGAGTGTTTGGGGGGCACAAAAGGCAGTGAAAGAGAATCTGGAAATGGAGAGATGATGGCTCCTGCTGGAAGTTAAGGAGCAGAAACAGGAAGTGAACCTCCAGCTGGGCACTGTGTCTGCAACACCTCCACAAGCATAGAACTGTGGGACCAGAGATTGTAACAGCACCCTGTGTACTAGGAAGTGACCAAAAGAGCTCTTCTAAAGTAAGCATAATGTAGTGCCATTGTAGTAAGTCTCAAAAACATGTCACATGAAAAAGAAAATAAAACCATCTAGAATCTCTCTCACCAGAAAGAACTGCTAACATTTTAATGTACGTTTTAATACTTAACGTTTAATACTTTGCTATGATTCCAGTTAATTCTATGTGATGCTTGAGCTGAGGCCTAAAGAATGAGAATGGAGTGACGGCAAATATGGGGCGTGGGGAGGACCTCTAGGAAGAGAGGCAAACTCAGGAGAGACCCCCAGAGGGGAGTAAACTGGCTAAGGGTGGGAGCTGGTATTGGGGTAAGGGCAGCAGTAGGGGATGAATTTAAGCCCGGTAGTGGCTCGGATTGCCTGGTCAAGTCTAGCATTTGGACAACCATGAGCAATGACCTGTTTTGACCAGGAAACTGACATGGTGTGTGAGAAGACTATCTAGCAGCTGGAGGAGATTTACTGTATAGTAACAGGGGTGGAAGTCAGGAGACGAGTATAGGTTGTAGAGGAAGACAGTGGTGGCTGTAGAGATGAGAAGCAAGTGCCACATCTAAAGTAGCTTTTGCGAACATGATTGACATGATTTAGTGAAAGACTGACATGGATGCTAATGGCTGGGAGAAGTTGGGGATGACTTAGAATTGATTCATATGTGTTAACATATATAGGGCTATTATATTTAGTTAGAGGAGTTAAACGTAGTTAAACATAGTTTGGATGTTTCTAGTTTTCCTGTATTGTTTCCTTTCATTGTATTCCAGTGCTTTGTGACCACTTATCACTGAGTCTAATGCTCTCCCACATCAGGTCTTGAAAAAACTGCAGTTTGATAGAAGGATTTCTTTCTTTAACCTGTCTTTTCTGCCTTTGTTTTTCTGCATCCCTAATTCCAGGAGTTTCTATCCATTTCTGTGTGCTGGTCAGAATATGTAGCTTGAGAGCCTCATGGGGAGAGCTAGGGTGTGTATGTGGGATGGCAGGGGAGATCTGGATGCACAGAGACAAAGTACTCCAAAATGTTCTGACCTTAGCTACCTCCCACACCCTGGGTCTGTCTCCCGCCTCCCTTCACCTCCCAGGAGGAACCCATAGATGGTGGTCATGCTTAGTTGCTGAAGCCCTCAAGACTGGTTGGAAAACCAGCCTCAGGTACATATATACCTATGTATTATGATGTACAATAGAAGCCTCATCAAATATAATCTCTGTGTTATTTAAATTACCATTTATGTAATTATATATAATCTTAGGATGATTCACAGAATTTAGCTTTGTTCTTTTCTTTGTGGTACTAGGGATTGAACTCAAGGCCTTGTGTAGGCTAAGCGAGCACTCTCTCACTGAGCCATATCCCCAGATCTAGCTTTGCTCTTGCGTATAGTTTGGTACCTCAATAATTATTGGGAGTAGAAGAAACTTAGTATATGTTATCCTACAGATTAATTATTAAAAATCACACAAAACTTCAGGCAAGTCATTTTTTTTTTGCAAGTCATTTTTTGAAAATTAAAAATTTTATATTCTTCATATATATATATATATATATATATATATATATATATTTAGGTGGAACAAATAAATTACTAGAAAAAGGGTTTGAGTAAAAAGGCATCTGAACAGAGCCCAGGCTTCAGATCACCGTGAACACTGCATGGTGTGGCAAGTGGAAATGAAGAAGCACAAGTCCTAGTTGCATTAATATACAGACAGTGTCTCCAACAGGAGTTAGTACTTTTGATGCAAAAATAAACTCTAACTGTTTTCAAAAAGGAACTATCTTCCCATAGCTCAAATATTGGAAAATATAAATATATTCATTGGAAATTTTATCCTTAATCCTGTCTTGTGTCGGCTGGCTTTCTAGCTTCTCTATATCTTCACATCATGTACCAGCTCTGGTTTACCCTTGTATGGATTTTATCTAGTTAGAAACGTCTTTTGTGTTTTAAACATTATGCACACTGGGCTATACCCTTACACTTTGACTTTAATGGAATATGAGGTGTAAAGAAAATATATAGTGAAAGCTTAAAAATTATTACAATAAAAGACATATTGTCACTAATCACCCTCAACACACTCACCTTTGTTTTGAACATACTTATCTCATCGTTGTTGCCATTTGAAATCTGGGAATCCTCTTTCCTGCCTCTAGGAAGTATGATGGAAAATACAGTGACTGCTATTGCTGACTATTAGCCAGTGAAATGACAGTCCCCTCGAATATTACAGTGTATCCCCAATCACCTTATTCAACACATCTGGCACTGTGTAACTTCTGCTTGTTCCCTAAAGTTAAAATTACCATGGAAGGGAAACATCTTGAACAATTCATGACATTGAGATAACCATGAAAGCACAATTAAATATACTTACAAAAGAGGATTTCCAGAAGTGCTTCATAAAGCAGCATGAACAGTAGGATAAATGTCTTTAAAGTGAGGGGATCTTGTGAGGGGGATTAATGATGATATGTCTTTTACCATAACAAATATATTTTTAAAATTTGAACATTTACCGTAGTTTTTTAAATCACATTTCGTATTTCAGAATCATTGCACATACATTCTTTTATAGTTACATGATAAAACTTGTGTGGATATACTATATTTAACAAATTCCCAGCAGATGAACAGCTAGGTTATTTACATTTTTTCTTTGACAAACAATGCTTCAAAAAATCTTAATACATATATAATTTTTGTGAGTATATTTGCACCCATTGAGGGTAGGCAGCCTGCGCAGAGTATAAGGGAGGAAAAAAAGGGTTGCTGTCCCCGCTTTTGCTCTTGTTGCCTTGCTGTCATCTGCCACCTTGGAGTGTTGCTCCTGTGCCATGGCACCCTGCCTTGGAGCCAGCTAAAATCTCCGTGGAATGTGAGCTAAATAAACCTTTCCTTCCTTAATTTTGAGGGTTGGGTATTTTTCCTTAGCAAAGAGAAAAGTAACCAAGACACTGCAGGATATCTTGTGTGGATGTACTATATTTAACAAATTCCCTGCTAATGAACAGCTAGGTTACTTTCTTTTTTCCTTTGACAAAAAATGCTTCAGAAAACCTTAATGCACACATAATTTTATGCATATATTTGTAAGATAAATTCTAGAACTAGAATTATTAAAGCAAAGGATATACACATTGCTAAAATTTTGTAGTCCCTGGTAAATTTTTTCTCTTTTGTCAAACAATTTGTTCTTCCCCCCAGCAATGAAAAAGAGTTACTATGTGTTTATGTTCCCACCAACAATGTATTAAACAGGTAATTTTGTATGTGAAAAATGCTATCTCAGTGCTATTTGATTTCCATTTCTTTAGTGGAGGGGGAATGTACATGTTTCTAAGTTTATTAAATCATTCATATTTCCTTTTATATGTTCTCTCATTCATAAGTTTTGTGTACTTTTACATTGTATGAACATATTATTCAGTTAAATTTAACCCCTTGCCAGGGTCTAATCTTATGAGCTGGAATTCCAGCATGTGAAAATTTACTGCAAATTAGAATATTAAAGGAGGAAATTTATAAGAAAAGGAGTTGATAAAGATAGCATTCCAGAGTCTATGACTAGACTATAACTTTCTTTAGTTTTGAAAGTTTCACATACTAGGAATAGTTCCTAGGTGGGTTAGTTAGTGTTCTTTCTTTTATAACAAGTGCCTGAGATAGTTAACTTATAGGGAGGAAAGATTTATTTTGGACTGTTTTCAAAGGTTTCAGCATGTGGTCACTGGGTCTATTGTTTCGGTGGCATGGCACACCATGATGAGGAGAATGTGGTGGAGTAAGAGCCGGGAGAGAGGGAGCGGGGAGAAGAAGAAGAAGGAGAAGGAGAAGGAGAAGGAGAAGGAGGAGGAGGAGGAGGAGGAGGAGGAGGAGGAGGAGGAGGAGGAGGAAGGGGAGAGGAGAAGAACAGAGAAAAGAGAGGGAGAAGGAGGAAGGGCCAAGGTCTAATATCCCTTTGCAGGGCACATCCCCACTGACCTAACTTCCTCCCAGTGGCCCCCATCACTTAAAGATTACTCCACTCCCAGTGGTGTCATGGGCTGAGCACAAAATTTTCATATTTTGATATATGGTTCTTTGGGGGAACATTTCAGGTCTAAGTAATAACACTTGAAAAAGTAATTTAATTTCATAATGAAAATTAGGAGGACATATTTGCCTTATGAAAACTCATGTTTGCATCCACATTGAGAGAAATAAACGTTTCCCCCATAAAGACAAACTAAGTTGCATTCATTTTGAAGAACAATGGATTTAAGTAGCGACTCAGAGTTGTACTAGTAAAGTGGAAAGGAGGACTAAACAGTTTTCTGGAGTGCTCAGATGACCAACAAACTGCCTCATCTAATGTGTGCACATAACTGAATTTTAAAAGTTCAAAAGTCTATCACAGCTAATTGTTTTCCATATCTGTTCTTTGCACAAATACTTTTCCTGCAAATAAAGTCTATATTTCTTAATTCCTTTGAAGCTAGTCTGAGCACATGATTTCACTCTGGTAATGGAATATGAGCAGAAATGATAGGTAGCACACTAGTCCTAAAAGGACTGCATGTGAACATCCACTGTGTTTCCTATTTTTTGGATGACTCGAGTATAATTGTAATGACAGGAACTGGAGGGGCCATGTTGGACTCAGAGATGGAAAAATGTGTTAAGATGTCCTGAACTTTTCTGTATAAATGTCTTATTTAAACTGCTGCATGTCTGAGTCTTTTGGTCATGACATCTAAGCCTATAACCCAACAAGTATATGATATTTGTCTTTCCTAATAAATTGCCTCCTAACATAGTAGCAGTGACTTATTAAATTATGATACCGTGGCTTGTCCACCTGGGTTATGCTCAGCTGGGTAGTTTGTTTGCACATATTGCCTGGGTTTATTCATACGGCTTAAGATCATTGGAGAGTTTGCTAGGAGTTAATTAGCACTAGATGGCCTCACTCACATGACTGGTAAATGGCTAGGGAAAGGAGAACAACGGATTCATCTATCTCTAGAAATTAGCAGGAAGCCAGGATTTTTCATGTGGTTGCTGGATTCCAAACGTAGCAACAGACAACAAGGCCCTGTGAACATTCTCTGTTCACAGTTCTGCTTGTGCCTAGTTGCTGATGCCTCCTTGACCAAAGAAAATCACATGGCCAAACCAGGGGTGAACATAGGAAGGGAGAAACACAGAATGTGTGCTTACTGCTGGGTTTCTGAGTGGCAACACTATTTACCTTAGGGCCTGGTAATTCTGTGATAAGTGGGCTGCCCTGTGTATATTGTCAGTGGTTTGGCAGCCTGCCTCCTCTCCTTCTGCCTCTCCTGTACATGTAACAGACCCTTCATACATTCAGGCCATGATAATCAAGTATGTTAACAGATATGTCCAATGACCTCTGAGGGCAAAACTGCCTTCCGTTGAAAACTGTTGGGAGACAGGCGTCTGGTGTGAACCATGAGGACTATTAATATAACAATCTAACGCATCCAACAATTGATGTAATAGCAGCTTACTTTTGTTTGCTACCTTATTAACTTTATATTGTGAGACTGTTGATGATTATTCCTATGGGTGAATATGATTTGAACATTACTTTTTAAATCAGAGATCTAGCTCTTGTTCTTAGAGCTTGATGTTTATAACTGTGACTTTCAGGCTTAGACTTCACTAGCACAGAACTGACCTTCATTACTAGAAACTGTTAAGTTGAATATTGTGCCCAGATCTTTGCTTCCTGTCACATTTCTTCCTACTGCCAGACAATTCGGTGTCCTAGGTAACAGAGTGCACAGCACTGTTCCACTATCTTTGGGCTGGGCTATGTGACTCACGTTGACTGATCAAGAGTGGGCATGAGAGACAGAGTGCCAGGCCTGAGCAGAGCTTTTACAGCTTTACATGTTTCTGCTGGTGCAGCTCGTGTTTCTGCCCCTTTCTAACCCTTCTGCCTGGCTCCCTGTAGAGGACTGCACTCTCCCTGTAGAGGAGAAGACCTGCACTCAATTTAACCTGAAGTTTGGAAGAAAGCTCCTGCAGGTGACTCCAAATACTAGGAGAGAAATGGAAACTTACTATCATAAGATTTTGATGGTCTGGGACTGACTATAGCACTATTGCAACAAAGGTGACTAGTAATATTTCCATTTTTATTCTATTAAGTTGTTTATATCTAAAAAATACATACCTTCCTTGAGAAAAGAATATACAATAACAACAAAGAAAAGAAAAATTACTGACGCTCCCTTCATCTACAGAAAAACCATTGTTAACATTTTATATATTTTTTCAGAGTATTTTCTAAACAATCAATTCAGTCATTCATTCTTTTAATTCTTTCACTCTACAAAGAGACCTCGAGCTGATTATCAAAAACTAGACACAGCTCGTAATAGTAGGGTGTAAGATGCACTTGTCCCTCAAAGAGATTATGTTCATGTGGGAAGAGATTCAAACTAGGAAGTAGTTGAATATCTATTTACAATTGTGATAAGTGCTATTAAGAGGAAAGACCATATGCTAGGAGGGTGTTACTAAGAGGGCATGATGTAATCTGGGGCTAGAAAAATCTATCATAAAGAAATAATATATGTATTATAGCATATTTTATATTGTAAAATGTTTCATATAATACATAAATTTTTAAATACTATACATATAGTGTTATTTCTCTTACTCATGCATTATAATACAACATATATATAAAAGAAAATTTTATTTAGTATGTTCTCTCCAATGGACAACATAAGTTAACATCTTTCCACATTAGTAAACATTTTAGCATCATCATTTAATTTTATGTCTGTATTATATTCCACTGAAATGTATGTATCATGTTTTATTCAGTAAACTCCCTGGTTTTGGACATTTGAGTTGCTTTGCACTTTCTATTATTGTAAATCTTGTAATGAATATTCTAGAATTCTAATACATTTATTGAAGAGAAATAATTGTGAAAATTAGAAGGTATGTGCTATGAAGCAAATTGTATGGTTATCCTGGCCTTTGTACACCTAAGGAAGCATAATGGAAATATTTATCTTTGGAATAAAATTTCTCATGTACTGCCAGCCACACTCAGGTATTCTGGAAGATCTCCCCTGGGGAAAATTTTCTTACATGAATATTCATTGATGACAAATAAGGGCAGAATGTCCACGGAACTGATATCTATCTATAAAGAAGAAAGGCAGGATCCTATTTCTGCTTTTTCAAGTCAAGATGTGATGTGTTATACTGTGTTTTAAGCTTTTGTTTTCCTCCCATCAGTGCGGTTGTTGCTGCTGCTTCTGGGCCCTGTTCCCGAAAGCAATGTAGGGCCCCATACAATAAGCACCAGAGTATTAAATTCGTTCATGAGTAATAGGCTAGCAGAATGCACTAAACAAGTAGTTAGGCTCAACTATTTTAGGAAATTGAAATTACCTGAATGAAAATAAGGGTAAGATTACAGAATTCAGATGATGGTACAGAGCAATGAAGGCTGACGTTATTTCATTTAAAAAATGATAATTTAGTGTTGTTCATTCAATAAAGATATAAAATGTAATTTTGGCAAGTCCTATAGTGAAAGTTATCATATGGTGTTTTGGGTTTATAATATGGATGATGATTATTTGCTGTGGTTCACTATGAAGTAAACTTGCGAATATGTGTCCCTGCTACATTCATTTCCCATGAGCAAATACTTTTGGATCGTGAACACAAGGGGAAAAGTAAAAAGGCTGATTTTGATTCAAGAATTTCACTTTATTCAGGTAATATGAATGTGGCAGAGGCACGTTTGTAATTTTGTAGGTTATAACATCAGTGGCTACATTTAATCAAATGTCAACCAGAGATGGGGTTATTTAAGAAGAATTCCCTCTTCTTTTTGGTTAAGATTGGATTGAATCACATTTTAAAGCATTTTTGTACAGAAGAGTCATGGAATCTAAGAACTCCATGACTAGTTTAAGTCTATGACTTTGAATCAGTCAGTAGCAGCATTAAGGAAAAAAATACAAACTATTCTACCACAGGAAATTATTTCTTTCCTTTTCTGTGATATCAGACTCTTTTTCTCCTAATTTCCTTTGTAAAAGATCAGATCAAGATAAAGAAAATAGTATTTAAGATCCTTAGAAATTCTGCTCTGTTGAAACAATGAAATTCTGGTTATAATACATGATTTTATGTTTCATATAATTTAACATATCCTTCTAGATAGAGAACTGGTGACATCACAACCACAGTACTGATGGGGTCAGAAAGGTGACTGACCATTCCGTCTTCTAAAAGGGAACTTTTACTGATTAGCTTTACTGTCATCTAGATAATGGTCAACAAACCCACTGTATTCTTGTGACTGTGTATTGAATGTCCTCCAATTATCTTCTGACTTGGAGCTTCAAATCTAGTGGGAGAGACAGGCAATGTTACAGGTAAACAAACCAAAGAACTAAATAAGTATATGAAGCGGGTACAAACAGTGTAGGACTGGAGAATTAGGGCTGAAAGGAAAAGGGACCAATTCATGCAGGTGCAGACATCCTCTTAGCTAAATACTGGAAAGGCACAGCCATGGGTATGTGTTAACTGTGTTGCCCATGAAGAGCTAATTCCTCAGCTGCGAAGGAAGGTCAGATTCAAATGTCCAAGGAATAGCAGTCTCAGGGATCAAGGGCTAAAAGCAAGGTAGGTGAAGAGCGAAGAGCCAGTGCTACAGACTTTAAGAATGTTGGGCGGAGGCGTTAGCCTCACTGATAGCTTTAGGGAAGCAACATCATTTCTACCTGGGCTTGGGCACACATGTCCAGCACTATAAAAAAACACTGAGTTGTGACTGGTAGAAGCATATAATATTATGTCTCATGAGAGTAGATTTTTCTTTATGGTTCATAAAAAACCTACATCAATAAAAGAATTAAAGATGCAATTTCAGAGAGAGAAACAAAAACATCTTATAGATAATTGAAGAGTGAAGGGGAAGCAAAATCATTTTATTGGGAAAAGGAGAGGAAGTAAACAGACAGTGACCTTGTCTAAAGTGGGGAGCCCAGAGCTGGCACTGGGGGTGGGGGTCTTTGTTCTCAGCCTGTTTTGTTACCTGAGAGAAAGCCACTCTCCCACCTCAGAGCTGTCATAACTTGATTGGCTATTCTGGGCTCCTGGATTGCCCCTCCCACTGCTACGTGTGCGTTCTTGGATAAGCACTTTCTGGGTACTTGTCTTGTGAGATTTACAGCAGAGTTACATTCAAGACTGAATTAGTAAAATGGGTACATGTATGTTCTAGTGTATTAATATGGTGAGAGAATAAAATACATGTGTCATATATGTGTGTGTGTGTCTCAGTGTTAGTGCATATTTTATATATTGAGTTTTTATAATTTACCCCTGCTCCCCACATTGTTTCTTTTTGTGCTTCATTGGAGGTGGAGGGAGGAGGGAACTGAGCGCTGGCAGGAAGTGGGCTGGGCCAGCCTGATCAGTTCTCTCTCCACTCCTGTTTCTTAGTTACTCTCTCTCTCTCTACCGGGGTTTAACTCTTTATTTGCCAGAAACCTCACTGGGACCCTGTCCTCCAAATCTTCCTACATAACACAACAAAATCTTCCTACATAACATTCTCATTTGGTTTCCTTCCATTTATGCTTTATGACCTTCCTTGCTCTAATTAGAAATACAGGCTGTGTAACCAGAGAACTTACAAGTTTCTTCCATCAAGTTGGCTCGGGCTCAGGGCACATGATGCCAACGTGGATTGAAAATAACCAATTGTCAGTTTGCAAGTCTCAAATTGTTGAATATTGGTAACAATTGGATGCTTTGATAACAATTGGATAACAACTGGATGCTTTCCACACACCCAGTTCAATCCCTCGGTTTTTTTTTTTTTTTTAATCAATAGGGTTTGCTATAGACCTGCTATTCCAAACACTTTGCAAACATGCAATTAAAGGAGCAGAAAAGAAAAAGAGGGATGGAAGAGGAACAAGAAAAAAGAAAATAGGAAAAAGTGAGTGGAATAGAAAATATATTCTCTGAAGCTTTAAAGCAATAGTTCTCAAACTTGTGCATCAGAATCACACAGAAGTTGGTAACACATGGACCTGGGTCCTTCTTCCTTGAGGTCTAGATTGAGGCCCGCTCTTGTGTGGATCTGGAACATCCTCCTGAACTGTGTGTGCTAAACGCTTATTTCCCAGTGACAGTATTGGGAAATGATAGAAATTTTTAGAGGTGGGGCCTAGTGTGAGGCCTTAGGTGACTGAGGGGTGCCCATGAGAGGGATGGTGGGTTGCCAGTGCTGTCTTTTCCCTCTTTCCTTTTGTGTTCAAGCCATAAGGTAAAAAGTGTGCTGTACCATACTTTCTCCACCACGATATGCTGCTTCAACACAGGCCCAAGCAATAGTCCATGATTTGTCACGGACTGACACCACCAAAACTTTATGAGTTGTCTCAGATATTTAATTTAATTAATTTATTAGTAGTGAGTTTTTTTTGTGTGTGTGGTTTTCTGGTACCGGGAATCAAACTCATGACCTTGTGTTTGTCAGGCAGGCACTATGCCACTGAGCTACATCTCCAGCCCTATTTTTTAATTTTAAAGGGAGAAAAAAACATAAAAATGATACAGAGTTTCAAAACAAGATGATAGGAAATTAACAATGATTACTATATTGCGTATCATTATCTTCAAAGTAGTTGCTCAAATTGTTAGATACAGGCGTGCAAAATTGATCAAACAATATAAGCACTGACTGTTCCTTTAAATGATCTACTAAAAATTAGTAGACCAATTATCTCAGCTATCTTCTGTATATATACATATCTTTTATTCCCCTTCCTGCTTTTTTCTTTTCCTCCATCCCAGTTGTTCTTTCCATTTGAGCAGTTTCTTTCTCCTTTCAGGTAGTTTATCACAGTGATAGGAAGCTGAATAACATAGGGTACAAGAATTTACATTTCTAACTAGTTCTTAGGAGATGGAAGAATCCTGGGGGCTGATGGTCCAGGACCACTGTTCTAATGTGCTAGGTCTTGATTATGTGCATTGTAAAGTCACGGGAATGCTTTGAAAAGTCCTGCTGCCCAGGACTCTAGAGAGTCCCCTAGAGAAATTAAATTAAACTTCTGAAGCCAGAACCTGGACAGCTGTGTCTTTCACAGTATCATCAGTGTTTCTGTGGGGAGCCAAGCTGAGAAGCACAGCAGCAGGCCCTTCCTCCTGGATGTTGCCAGGTGGGAGGGGAAGGCGATGGCCCTAGCAGCCTTCCTCACAGGGAGGGTTTCCCTGGCCATGAGGTTCTATCTCTTGGGACATGTGGGCCCGTTCAGCCACACAAACAAAACATACTGAACGCTCTCACACAATAACATAATCCAGGCTGATTTTCCCAACCTCAAAGTCCATGAAACCACCATGAGCCATACACAAGTTCACATCATCTCACATCACCCAAATCACACATTTCAAATTGCAAAAACAGCCTGGAAAATGCCTTGTTCCCACTAGGCAAGAATTTTCTCCCTCTACTTTGAAAGGAATTGTCTCTCTGGTCAATCCTTCGCCCTTTCTTTGGTTCCTTCTTTTCTTGGCTTCCTTTTAAAGTTCAAAAGCCCCATCCTTGACTCTCTTCCCTGCCAGCCCCTTCTCCCGGAAATCTCATCAGGCCACAAAAGCCTGTGCCTGTGTATCTCCAGTGTAGACGTGTTTTCTGAACTGCAGTGCACCATACGAAGATGTCTACACTTCCTCTTTCAGATCTCCCAGACTCAATTACATTCAGAATTGAACCTCTGATCTTCCCCCCAAACTTATTCCAAGTCTCAGTTGATAACAACTTCAACCCTCTAGTTTGCCAGACCCCACAAACCTTAGAGGTATTCTCTATTATGTCCAACATTAACTGCATCAGTAAATCGCTATTCAAAAATTATCCAGGACTTAACCAATTCTCACCACCTCTTCTGCTATAACCACTATTATCTGAGCTGTCACTCTATCTTACCTGGATTTTTTTTTGTTTTGTTTTAAAGATAAAAGAATGAAAATATATTAACAAACACACGTACAGTTACAAAGTAACACAACAACAATAATACAAGTAATACAGAATTTCAGACAAGATGATAGGAAATTAATAATGGTCGTAGCTCAGTGATACAAGCGCCTGCCTGTCTGACCTGGATTTTTTAAATAGGCTACTAATTTTTAGAATTTTAAATCATGTCACTCCTCTGCCCAAAATTTGGCATGGCTCCACATTTCACTCTGTAAAAATTCAAGTTCTCACAGCTTTTTATCTTTCTACTCAAACCTGCTTCCCTTGTGCCATCTTGCAGCCACACCAGCCTTCTCGGATTATACAACCAGAGCCTTTGCTCTGGCCTTTCTAGTGACCTGCATGACACTGATTCAAGTAGCCACTTGGCTTACCCACCACCCCTGAAAGTCTTTGCTGAAAATCATTTTCTCAGTGAGAACTACACTGACCATGTTTTTGGTTTTGCAATACTAGGGATTAAACCCAAGGAGCACAGAGCTACATCCTCAGACCCCTCTATTTTCTTTTAAATGTAAAACAGGGGCTTGCTAACACACTCAGGTTGGCCTTGAACATGTGATCTGCTTCAACCTCCTGATTAGCTGGGATTACGGATTTTCACCATTGCATTTGGCTTGACTGTTGCACTTAAAACTAACTCTCTGTTATTCCTCACCTTGCCACACTTTTTGTTTCTCTTAACATGTTTCATCTTCCAATGTACTAAAGTATTTATTTATTATCTCTTTCACCTTGCTAGAATGTAAGCACCATTAGGTCACCAGAATTTGGCATATTTTATTCATACAGTAGATACTCAATAAGTATTTGTAGAATGAATACATTCCTAAATGACTTGGTAGCTGACTTTAGTGTTCAGCAGTCCTGCTGGGAGAGGGAGCCCCAGAAATCATACTAGCTCCTCAGAATGATGGATTGCATTTAAGAGTTAGACCCTCTTTGAAGGTGGTGCACTGAGTTTTGTCCCTCCCCTGAGTCTATGCCTTCACTCTTGGTGCTGTCAATGTCTACGGGCCCTGCTGAGTGCCTCCCTGTCCTGATGCTGAATTTTAGTTAAACTCAGACTTCTGTCAGTCTGCTTGAGCTCCGACATCTACTGCGATGCAGTTCAGTGCACCACATGTAATCATTTGCTAACACCTGCTGGGTTTGGAGGCTGTGACCAGTCCCTTGTCCAGTGCTAGGCTTCAGTAAACAGAAGCCTGTTGATAGCTCTGGAATCCTTAATTTTATATTTTGTATAATGGTATGTCTCCATCACTTCCTTAGATCCAAATGCAGAACAATGATATAAAACATAATCAAATCTTGTAATTTAGCTCCTTAGAGCCATTTAGTTCTCCTCCTTAGAAAACTATAACCCTCACAGCATTAGGATTTGGTCGAAAGATCATAGATTCATTTTTCAAATAAGAAGTCAGGATAAACCCCTATATATTACTAGGCAAGCCATCAGTGCTTGTCATCTCAGAACTGCAGATCAGTGTCTCATTTTCTCTCTACCCCAATTCAGTTGTTTTCTTTGTTTTAAACATGAGTTATGCAGAAAATTAAAGGAAGGGAATTTTATATGGTCAAATAAATCAGGCTGAAAGTGGATATATAATAAGTATAAAAGTACATTTCATTGGAAATTTGACACTGTTTCTTTATCTTTATATTATTTATTTTTCTAACATGTAACGATGACATACAATGTAAGATTATATAAAATATATTTTTCTATGAAAGAAAGATAATAAATTATATTTAAATAGTAAAATGACCATTGACCTTCAATTTTTCCAGAGCAGATTCCTGAGTGGGAAACATTATTAAGTTCTCTAATGTGCCAGCTACATTAATCTACATAGAGACTCACAAGATCATCACAGGCACCATGACAATTAGGTGTCACACCTGTCCTACAGATATGAGCATAATGGCTCAGGGGACTGAAATAAATTGTTCAAGGTTATAAATCTAGTTAATAGTAGAGACAGATTTTAAATCTAGACCAAGTTTATTGCAAGGCCATTCTAAGTACCTTATACACTATACTTCTCCACTCTTTGGTCATGAGCCACAGCAGCTGGGGGAAATAATTCAGACTTAGAGAAAATGTATATACAGTGTCCAGTATAGTGACTGGTGTATAGTAGAGGCTTGACATGTTTGCTTCTTGCATTCTTTTTTAAAACAAATTTTGATGATATATGAAGTCATAAAGGGGGTGCTTACTAAGTGTGGCCTTAGACAAAAGAAAATAGTATAATGATTATAACAGCAATTGTTTATATGTTCCCTAGACTTTCCAGGTGCTGTCCTGTGTAATTTGAATGCGTTAATTCATTCAATCATTTCAATGACCCTGTGAGACATGTTCTATTGTCATTCCACCTGACAGATTTGCCAAGTTTTCATACATACAGTGAGTAAGAGAAATGAAACATGAGCTCAGGAAGCCTCTCTCCAGAGTCTAAGGCTTAACTACTATGCTATACTGCCTACTGTTACTAGTCTACTATAGTTTGATACTGTGTGTGTTTTTGACTTGTACTGGTATGACTTTGTGGCTCCATCTTACAATGCATTGTGCCCATTCTGCAATCTGTGATTATTCATTATCTTATTATAATGACTTAATCAGAGATAAACTATGAGCCAAGAAGTAGACAACTTCAACACACACAGGTGTGGCTCATTTCCTCCAGCTGCAGTGACTCATGACCCAGGAGTGGAGCAGTACAGTATGACACAGGTACTTAGAACGCTCTTGCAATAACTAAAACCTTATGTTCCCCAATCACACATCAGTTCCAAGCCTAGGGCTGAAAACACACACACACAAAAGGAAAACTGAGGTAGCAGTTTGTTGAACTGCAGTTGGTACTGATGATGTGTTTGAATAAATCTATGGCCTTTGAGAGCTCTGAATGTTTCATGTAGTTAGCCACCTTGAGAGTTTTCTTCTAGGCTGACAATGAACAAGAGCTCATTTTTATAGAAGAAATCTACTTGGGAATCACTCCTGTCTTTTTTGGAATGACACTGTTTAATTCAGTTTTTTGGATGTAGCCAGAGAACCCGTGGTCTCCTTTGTAGATGTCAATAAAGCTTTTTGCTAACCCTTTTTTGTACAACAAAATTTCTGAGGATGTTAGAGTTAGATTTTCTTTAAATAGTGGTGTCCTTCCACTTCTAGGTATCTTCCTGAAAGAGTTGAAAACATCATATTAAAGTGATGGATGTGCTGGGTGTGGTGGTGCATGCCTGTAATCCCAGCACTTGGGAGGCTGAGGCAGGAGGATTGTTGCAAGTTTGAGACCATCCTGGTCTACAAAGTGAGCAGAAGGCCAGCCTGAACTGCATAGTGAAAACCTGTCTCAAAAAGAAGACCCCCGCAATAAAAAATAAATAAATAAAGTGATGCATGCATATCCATGCTTATAGCAGCACAACTCAAAATAACTAAATCTTGGAAATGGCCTATGTGTTCAACAGATAAATGGATCAAGTAGCCATAATATTTACACACAGTGTGGTACTACTGTGTCATAAAGAAAAGTAAACTTGTCACTTATTGGAAAACAGTTGTACCTGAGTCCATCAGTTTAAATACTGCATGATTTCTCTTATATGATAAACCCAAAGTATAAATAAATTAAAGAAAAATCTGGAAGACATAGGAGTAGGCAGAGAGTTCATGAACAAGAACGAAGCTGCAAGGGAAACACTTCAAAGAATCAATAATTGGGACCTCATCCTACTGAAAAGTTTCTGTACATCTAAAGAGATCACCAGCAAAGTAAAAAGAAAACCCACAAATTGGGAAAAAATCCTAGCTGGATGTCCTTCAGACAAAGGTCTTCTATCTAGAACATACAAAGAATTAAAAAACATGTATCGGTCCAAATTCAAAGACCCAATCCAGAAATGGGCATCTGAGATGAATACACAATTCTCAGACAAAGAAATACAAATGGCAAATAAAT
>PVLD010025227.1:0-17472 GCA_004027595.1 Dinomys branickii | reverse complement strand
GTTTTCCTAGTTTCTCAATAGGTCCTTTCTTGTTTTATTTTTAATTTTTAATTGTTTTGAGACAAGGTCCCACTGTATAGTTGAGGCTGGCCTTGAACTCAGCTTTTAGGAAGATATTTTTTACTACCTCTCTACAAACAACTCTGCCACCGAAACATTCATCTTTTTTGGGACCATTCACATCAGACCCACTAGACAATATATTTTAGAAATATACCTAGGGAAATTTTGTGGTTTTGGTCCTGGGAATCAAACTCAAGACCTTGCACTTTCCAGGCAGGTGCTTGTGCCACTGAGCTACATCCCCGGCCCACCTAGGGAAATTTTATCAGACATAGGTCCACAGATCTGGAATACTAAAACCCCAGAAAAGCCAGCATGCGCCCAGTCACTTACCATTTCCTTAGAAGACCCAAACAGCTATCCTTATAAATAGCAATATCCTATTAAGCCCAAGGTCCACTGGGGAATTTAGCCTCTAATTTTGAAACTTCTCAAACATGGTCTTTTGGTCAGTTGCCAGTCCTCATGCAATGCTCCTATCCTTCCAGGCTTAAAACCAAATGGAGAACAGTGGTCCAAGTCTTGCAGGCTGTTAATGAAGTTGACATTCCACCCCATCCTATAGTTCCTTTCTTCTTGTTGTTGAGACAGGGTGTCACTAGGTAGTCAGGCTGCCCTTGAACCCATTATATAGCCCAGGCTGATCTTAAACTTGCAGCAATCCTCCTGCCTCAGTCTCCTGAGTTCTGGGATTACAGGTGAACACCACCATGCCCAGCTATCCTATAGTTGCTAACGCACACACTATCTTTTTTTTTTGGTCTTTTTTTGAGACAGGGTCTCACTATGCAGTTCAGGCTGGCCTGGAGTTCACTTTGTAGCCCAGGCTGACCTCAAATTCCCAACGATCCTCCTGCCTCAGCCTCCCAAATCCTGGGATTACAGGCATGTACCACCATTCCTGGCTATTCCTGGGTACTCACTAAATTAACCCTAAGACATCCATTGTAGGTCCAAAATCCCCATCAGATTCAAAGTGTTCTTAAACACTTAAAGGCCACCAGTGGCTAACTGGAGGGCAGCTATCTAAATACCAAGCTCTCCCGTTAGAATCTCCAGAGATTACTATCACGGTGTGCCAAACTTTAAGTCCAGCAACCTTGCTACTGCAGGAGACGGCCTCCTTTATTTCCATGTGGAAACTATAGAACAGGTTTACTCTGGCAGCCCTGATCTTAAAGACCAGCCCTCAGACAACCCTGGTGCAGAGTGGTTCATCGATGGAAACAGTCATATAAACAGTGGAACTCAGCGGGCAGGTTGCACAATTATTTGCCTCCAAAAGATGATTAAGACAAAAGTACCCCCTTCAAACTCCTCAACAGAAAAGTCTAAAATTATTGCCCTTACTGAGCTTTACAACTGAGAAACAAGTAAGTCAACATCTATACTGACTCCAAATTTGCTTTCTTAGTCCTTCATGCTCCTGTGGCCATAAGGACAAAAAGAAGACTCTTAACAAAAACAACGCTGGGCGTGGTGGTGCACACCTGTAATCCCAGCACTTGGAGGCTGAGGCAGGAGGATCGCTGGGAGTCTCAGGCCAGCCTGGGCTACAAAGTGAGCTCAAGGCCAGCTTGAACTGCATAGGGAGATCCTGTCTCAAAAAGACCAAACCAAACCAAACAAGAACAACCACAGGGCAGGGGACAGAGCTCAGCGGCACAGCACCTGCCTGGCAAGCATAACGTCCTGAGTTTGATTCCTCGTACCAAAAAAAGAGTTAAAAACAACAACCACCAACCAAGAAACAAACCCCAAAAACTTCAGATAAACATAGGAGTCTTTCCTTCCTAGAAGCAGTTCCTGTTACCAACCTAAGTAACAGTAATATACTGTAAAGGACATCAAAGGACAATTCTCCCATAATCAAGGAAAATCCCTTGACAGATCACAGTGCCATATAAGCAACAGTAAAAGATGCCTTATATATATATATAAATTTTTGTTTGTTTGTTTTTGGTCTTTTTTGGAGACAGGGTCTCAGTATGCAGTTCAGGCTGGTCTTGAGCTCACTTTGTAGCCCAGGGTGGCCTCAAACTCCAAGCGATCCTCCTGCCTCAGCCTCCTGAGTGCTGGGATTACAGGCTTGCACCACCATGACCTGCCCAAAGATGCCTTATAGATAGCTTTAATACCTTTGACTCCAAACATAAGTACAAGCCCTTCCTATTCAGAGCTTAAAAAAAGAATAAAGACAGCAAGGATATATACCCCCCCAAATGATGACTGGTAGATTAAAGAAAAAGATCACCAAGTTTTGTTACCTCAGGCTGCCCAACAGAAAATTATTAAAGAAATCCATTGACGGAGATGACTACAACATGGCTCTGAGCAGGATTTAATATTAACCAATTGGCTTTCTGAGTTCATTTGTGAATCTGTCCAAGGCCTAGGCTCCTTATCTGGAAATGGCAGACTCACAGTAAGTGAACCTCTGTGAGTCACTGATCCCTACTAGAACCTGTAGGGGTAGATGAAGCCAGAAAGCCTCAAAGGACAAGACAAGATCAAAGCCAAGGACACCTGGGTCAAATCTCAACTAGATGAAGACTATAGCCTCAGGCATCTCATTCTTCAGTGGATTAACTTCATACCTTCCTTAGAGAAGTCCTTGAGTGGTTCTGTCCTTCTTGAGTACTCCCCACCCTTCTGATAACCAAATTAATATGGGTGACTCAGAGAAGGTTGTGGTCTTAGCCCAGAGAGAATCTTGAATTATGTGAGAGGGCTTTGATCCTCCTGGAGCTCTGAAATCATTCCATTTGCCTCTTTTTATTTAGCCTTCACCATACACTCATTCAAGAAATTGCCGACCTGATCAGCCTGCAATAACTAAGGGGATGTTATTAACACCATAATTAGTCTAGTTAGGTACAAAAAGGTTTGTAAAGTCCTTTTAGTACCAGACTCTAAAACTCATGTCCCTAAAATTCAACCCAGTAATTATGTGTGATTATGTGTTAAAGTTTCAAAGGGTTAAAGTTTCTAGTTGGGTGTGGTGGTGTATGTCTTCCTGCAATCCTACCACCTTGGAGGCTGAGGCAGGAGAGTAGAGTCCAGCTTGGGCACTTAGTGAGTTCTAGACCAGCTTGTGCTGCATAGCAAGCCCCAGTCTCAAAAGTACAAAAACAGTTGGGCATGGTGGCGTAAGCCTGTAATCCCAGCACTCAGGAGACTGAGGCAGGAGGATCTTTGCAAGTTCAAGGCCAGCCCGGGCTACAAAGTGAGCTCGAGGCCAGCCTGAACTGCAGTGAGATCCTGTCTCAAAAAGACAAAAAAAAAAAAAAAAAAAAAAAAAAAAAAAAAAAAAGAAACAAAGAAAGAAACCACCAAAAACCAAAATAAAAACAAAAACCCAACCGATCAGTCAAACAAAAACCAAATTCTTTTTTTTTTTTTTTGTCTTTTTGAGACAAGGTCTCCCTATGCACTTCAGGCTGGCCTTGAGCTCACTTTGTAGCCCAGGCTGGTCTCAAACTTGCAATGATCCTCCTGAGTGCTGGGATTACAGGCTTGCGTCACCATGCCTGGCAATTTATCAAAAATTTAAACCTGTTCCTTTTGAAACTTTACAGGATAGAAAAAGTCAAGGAGACAGCGACCTGTGATCAGGACTCATGCAAGACTTTGGAAGACTTATGGATACTATTCTTTTTTTTTTTTTTTTTTTTTCAGGACTGGGGATTGAATTCAGGACCTTGCAAATTGCCAGGCAGGCACCTATTCCAATGAGCTATATCACCAGCTCTTTATACATACTATTGAAAAAATAAAATTAAAAGGCTGATTCAAGATAAATTAGGTAGCTGGGTGTGGTGGCGCATGCCTGTAATCCTAGCACTCGGGAGGTTGAGGCAGGAGGATCATTCGTGAGTTCGAGACCAGCCTGAGCTACAAAGTGAGCTGAAAGCCAGCTAGAACTGCATAGAGAGAACCTGACTCACAAAAAAAAAGATAAATTAGTTAATTTTGTTCTGCTTAAATATATCTCTTCTCACAACTGCACTGTCTGCTAAAATCAGTCAGACAGTTCATACTCTTCCTAGCCCTTGATTCATTCTCCAGTAGAGGAACTAAGGTTTTCTGTAATAGGGCCCAGCAATATGCCAAGGACATTAACAAAGATGCATGCTAGGTTTGCAGACAATTGCCTGCTTCTGATACATCTGGGCTACCATGGTGTGTCTTTCCTGTACAAAGAGATGATTAGATAAAGCTTCAAACTTTTATAGAACAGCTACAAAGTACAGCTACAATTTTAAAGCTTGCTACTAGATCTAATGTCTCTCAGTGGCCAATAAGTGAGATTCTTCATTAAATAGGCTATGGGAGGCTAGATGTGGTGATGGATGCCTGTAATCCCAGCACTCAAGAGGCCGAGGCAGGAGGATTGCTGAGTTTGAGGTCAGCCTGAGCTACATAGTGAGTTCTAGGCCAGCCCCAAACTACACATCATAGACCTTTGCTCAAAAAATAAAAAACAAAAACAAAACTACAGTCAGTCCCTGTCTCAAGCAAAAAAAAAAAAAAAACGAATAAAAAGGCCATGGAAAAACTTACCTCTAGCTACAGTTCACATTCAGACATGGCAATATAGAGACCCTGATCTACCCTAGACTCTTAAAACTCCCATGCTAAAGATAACCCCTGATTCATATTTGGCTGACATCTCTTTGGGGACAACTCAGCCAGTTAGTGCCCTTAGGTTGGGAGCAATGACAGCAGCACCATACTTATGATGAATAGGGCGGCGCCACCCAAAATATGAGATATAGTCCTACACAAAACTGTGATCATGCGCCGGGGAAATAGCTCAGCAGCACAAGCACTTGCTTGACAAGTGCCAGGTCCCGAGTTCGATTCACATTATTACATTGATAAATACTGACTTGTTTGCCACTGACTGAAAAACAAGAGCTAAAGTAGGATGGGCAGCCCCAGGTAGTACCCAGTGGCTCTGTGGCACAAAGTAATGGCCATCTTGCCTCCAGGGTAGATGAATAGATGTACACTGGGATACTCATGGGTACAAGGGTTCAAGGTTAAAACCTATCTCCCAGTCTTGGGGCATCAGTGGACCGGATCAGCTTTTCATGAGTGTGATCATCTGGCCTCTATCTTTATTCTCCACATGAGGCTTAATGAGATGCAATGTGGCACTTTGAATCACTTACTAACTGTACATAAAATGTTCTGAATGACACTAGACAGAGTATTTCATTGTTAAATTAAAAAATAAAAATAGCTGGGCGTGGTGATGCACGCCTGTAATCCCAGCACTTGGGAGGCTCAGGCAGGAGGATCCTTGCTAGTTGAGACCAGCCTAGGCTAAAAAGTGAGCTCAAGGGCAGCCTGAACTGCATAGCGAGACCCTGTCTCAAAAAGAAAAAAGAGAGAGAGAGAGACAAGGAAAACTGTAATTTTAAAAATGAAAATTGCTGCCTCAGAGCCCAAGCCAATTTTAATATTTTTTCCTCTCTTCTCCTAAAACACAATAAGCCTGGACATATTCCTTTCACTATACAGTGGCTTGGCATTTCCTTTTTACTTGCACATGGCCCTTGTTCGCCTGTGAGTAGGCCACTTTTTCACCTGTAAATTAGGTTTCCTCTATGAATGGGCCATTGTCTTACTATGGGTGGGCTCCCCCCACAACTAAACCAGAACTAAGATTGTAGATTATCAAAGACCACAGAGTTCCACCACCCACAACACATGAAGATTCCCAGTTCCAAACTGTAGTGTGCTTCAGTTCTCTGAGAGCCCACACGCTGGGCTTCAGTGTATCCTAAAATCTCTGTCCAATAAACCCTCCCAGTGCCTCTCACTGATGTATCCTAAAAATCCTTTTTTTGAGACAGGAGTCAGGAAATTTCTAAGCATTCTCTGTTTAGGGTGGGTTAAATTCCTCATCTCCATTTCTTTTTTTTTTTTTTTTTGCGGTACTGGGGATCGAACTCAGGACCCTGTGCTTGCTAGGCAAGCACTTATTCCACTGAGCTATATCCCCAGCCCTCATCTCCATTTCTTTGGTACCAGGAATCAAACTCAGGACCTTGCACTTGCCAAGCAGGCACTTATGCCACTGTGCTATATCCCTGGCCCCTTATCTCTGCTTCAGAAACCCCTGAGACCCAGTCTGGTGGCCTACTGATAAGCCAGGCCTGGTGGTGCATACCTTTTATCCTAGCACTCTGAGAAGCCGACGGAGGAGAATTGCAAGTTTGAACTCAGCCTGGGTAATTTAACAAGTTATCAAGAACTTTTCTCAAAATATAGAGAGCTTGAGGTTGTAGCTCTGTGCCAAGGCCATGGGTTCAATCCTTGTACCATTAAAAAAAAAAGGCTATAATATAGATAGTACCACTGGGGGTATGGGCCCAGTTCCCTCCTCTCACCTAACCCGGGGCAACATGCTAGGGCCAACCTCCCTGACCTTTGTGTTAAGGCCTGTTACCCAGAGGCAGCAATAGGAAAAAGACCTGTGAGCCTGGCCTGCAAAATTCCAAAATCCCAAGCTAGGACACATGCAAGTCAGCTATCCTTCGTGACCTCCAGTGACCGTTCCTTACCTAGCTCATTGAAGGTCCATGCGTACAAACTGCATCTCATACATCCAGCTATAACGCAGTGACTGATGGGAAGGACATGTGCAGCGGACACAGTGGACATGACTCAGCGCCCTGTCAATCACCCTTGTCAGTCGTGCTCTGGAAGACCCAGTGTGAGGCGCCTTAAACTGGGCGCAGTATTATAAATCTCTAAACGCAGCGCCTTGGGCGCTGGTGCCATTTTCCTTTTGCAGCATAAGCCCACTCACTCCAAGCTCACTGTCACCTAAATAAGCTTTGGTGGTTTTTCCTTACCATCATGTGCCATGTCTGATTTTTTGTAGTGCACAAGAATTTTGGAGCTAGTCTGGGGCCCCATCACTCATGGTAACAGTACCCTAGAATTAAAAAAGACCATTGAATTATGGATTGAATTGACCATTGGAGGCAGTAGATTTCAGAAAGTTGAGAGAAAAACCTAGTAAGGTAAGAACAGGAGTATAAATAGGTCTGGGGTTGTTTACCTGTCTTTCCGGAGTTGGATTCCAGGTTCTTTGTGTCTTGAAGAAAGAATTGAACAAAACAAGCAAAAAGCAGTGGCAAAGTTTATCCGAGAAAGTCTAAGTGAAGAGTGAGAGAGAAACTGGTTCTGCAGAGCGAGCTTGGGCAGAATAAGTAGAGAAAGACAGAGAAAAGGTGAAAGTACACGCTGCATCTGAAGGAAGGAGCCAGGAAACAATGCTCAGAGTGGGACCAGAGCTCTGCCAAAGTGCACTGAAGCCATTCTCAGTGCCAACAAGGTCTGGAGCTCCTTGGAGGATGAAAATAGCTGAGTTCATCAGGAAAGCTAGCATGACAAGCTCCTCCATGGGAACCAAAACCTCTTTACAACTTCTACCAGCTTCCAACAGTCTTTTCTCAGCTCCCAACAGCCTCACTTCTCCAGTTTTGCCTCTTTTGCTGCTGGCAACAATCCCCAGGTGGGCTTCTGCCACCCAGCATTATGCTTACTCAGTTCAGCTGGGGGTTATAAGTTGACCACCAGTTGTCATTCCACTATAGACTGAAACCTTTTCAGAATCTCTCTTTCTCTCCGACCTTGAGAAGAAACATGCCTCTAAAAAAGGGAAAGTCCAAAGTAACAGAAAAACATCAGAAATGAGATCAGAGTAAAGAAAGTCTTCCCTTCTCGCACTCATGATGAATACTGAGATGATTTCCCCATGAATCATCACTCTCAGTCTGGAAAGGCGAGAATGGGAAATCTCGGTGGTGCACAGCTATATTCCCAGCACTTGGGAGGCTGAGGGAGGGGGATTGTTGCAAGTTTGAGACCAGCCTGGGCTACAAAGTGACCTCAAGGCCTGCCTGAACTGCAGAGCAAGACCCTGTCTCAAAAAATACAAAAAAAAATTAAAGGGAGGAGGGAATCTCAAGAGCTAAGATTGCCTCCTGACCAGTGAAGATCAGACCAGAAAGGAAACTGAGGCAGAATGTACATGACAGTCCCCTCCTTGAGCATGGTGGGGGTGGATCAGGCTAGACTATTCCAGTGAATCTTGTCTTCCCAGGGTTGACAACCATACTGTTGCAATTAACTGGCTGAGGGAGTCCTAAATTTGTAAGAGGCATTTATATTTTATAAACTAGACTTCATCAAAAAAGCCCATTTTACAAATTCACATTTTGGGTAGTATCAAAGTCTACTAGGGTACACTGTAACAATCCTTTTCCCTAGCACTATTTGTCTGAGATAAGACAATAACCCTAACAGCCAAACAAGTCAAACTGGTCAAGCAAGGAACACAAGTATATTCAGCAACTAGTAAGTTCATACACAAAACCGAAATATAGACCCTTCCTGCAAAAATAAAATGTCACATCAAAGAAACATCACAATCTTTTCATGTTCTTAACTTAAAATGTACCATCGTTTGACAAAAAAAAAAAAAAAACATAAAAAGAAGGCATAAGCAACTGGCAAACAAGAATGACAATTTCTGATTGCCTAAAGAAGTTGCAATCCAGAAACAAAAGCAGACTCTTATCTCCTTTCAGTTATCTCAGTGGAACCTCCAAAATTATATAGGGGAAGTAATGTAACATTTTTTTTCAGTAATGTAACTCTTAACCAGTTAGATATCGGATGTGCCGAGTTTGTGTTCTCTCAGGTCAAAGAATGAATGCTAAGGAACAATGGAAGTTAAGAGTAGGAAAATTTATTGGGAACTAGCCTTGAACTCACTATGTAACCCAGGCTGGCCTCAAACTCAGTGATCTTCCTGCCTCATCCTCCTGAGTGTTGGGATTACAGGCATGCACCGCCACACCTGGCTAGCCACAATTTTGATTTTTTTTTTTTAAAGAGAGTCTTACTATATAGTACAGGGTGGCCTTGAAGTCAGTTATATAGCCCAGGCTGGCCTCAAACTCACAGTGATCCTCCTGCCTCAGCCTCCTGAGTGCTGGGATTATAGACATGTGCCACCATGCCCCACTGATGTGTTTTTATCTTGTGTACTGACTCTCTTGAGGATTTAGCCCCATCTGACTGCCTATAATATTTTTACCTAACAGGAAAGGTTCATTTTGGCTCATGGTTTTCAGAGGATTCAGAATGGCTGGCTTGTGGGGCTGGGGATATAGCTCAGTGGAATAAGTGCTTGCCTAGCAAGCGCAGGGTCCTGAGTTCGATCCCCAGTACCGCAAAAAAAAAAAAAAAAAAAACAGAATGGCTGGCTCCAAGGCAGAGGTGGCACGGTGGAAGGGCATGGTGGAGGACTGCTGCTCAGCACTCCTTGGGCACCATCCCCAGTATTTGGGGTCAGTGGGGGAATAGAAAATCTCGGCAGAGAAATAGGAAACAAGTATATTTTAAAAATGCAACGAAACCAGGCATGGTGGCGCATGCCTGTAATCCCAGCACTTGGGAGGCTGGGACAGGAAGATTGGTGTGAACCTGAGACCAGCCTGAGCTACAAAGGGAGCTCCAGGCCAGCCTTAACTGCATAGCGAGACCCTGTCTCAAAAGACCAAATAAATAAATAAATAAATAAACAAACAAATAAAAATTCAATGGAAATTTTAGAATTGAAAAAAATCTAAAATCAAAGGTATAGGGGGCTGGGGATATAGCTCAGTGGAGTAAGCGCTTGCCTAGCAAGCGCAGGGTCCTGAGTTCAATCCCCAGTACCGCAAAAAAAAAAAAAAAGGTATAGAATTAATAGCAGAATAGACATGGTATACTGGAAAGAATTCATATGCTTTAAGGTAGTTCAATAGACAAAGACTCAACATTTCTGAAGCACCAGAAGAAGAAAAAGTGCTGGTGCAGAACTCTGTGTACTGGGCCGAGGATATAGTTTAGGGGCACAAGTGCCTGCCTGGCAAGTGTAAGGTTCTGAGTTTGGTTCACAGTACAAACAGAAAAAGTCTGTGTACTTCATTTGGCAATGAAAAGGGATGATTTATGATCCATGCTACAACATAGATGAACCTGGAAACCATTATGTTAAATAAAAGAAGTCAGGGACCAATGACCGCATATTGCAACATTACAGCTGTGTGAAGCGACCTGGGTAGGCAAATACTGTGTAGAGAGACAGAAAGTAGATTGGTTGCTAAGGAGAAACGGAAGAAGTAGGGGTGACTCCTAGTGGGTATGGAGTTTTTTGGGGGGTGATAAAATGTGCTAAAACTGATTGTGATGGTGGCTGCATAACTCTGTAAGTATACTGAAAGCCACAGAATTGTGCATACTATATGGGTCAATAGTTTAACGTGTAAATATATATCCTTGTTTAAAAACTGAAGGCAAATTGGCTTGGTGGCATATACCTGTAACCCCAGCACTCTGGGATGGTTGAGGCAGGAGGATTGAAAGTTCAAGCCCAGCTTGGGCAATTTGGCAACCTAAGTAGACCCCATCTCAAAATAAAACATAAGAAATGGCTGCAGACTAGATGTAGTGGTGCACACCTATAATCCCAGCACTTGGAAGGCTGAGGCAGGAGAATCATCCTGAGTTTGAGGCCAGTCTGGACTACATAGTGAGTTCAAGCGAAACTGAACTGCATAGGGAGACCCAGGCTCAAAAAAAAATCCCCAAATTTAAAAAGGCTGGGGATAAAGCTTAGTGCAACGAGTGGGTTCAATCCCTAGTACTAGGAAGAAAGAAAAAAAAAAGGCAGCAAAATAAACAAACACACTTTCATATACAAGACAACTAAAGATTCATCGTCAATAGACCTATATTACAGCGCTTTTCAAGCTGAGGGGAACTGTTACCAGAGGGAAATTTAGATCTTCAGAAAAAAAAATAGAGTATCAGAAATATCAAAATTACTGAGAAGATATAAATAACCTCTCCCTTGTTAATTACTTTAAAATACTTTTGTTTTTGGTCTTTTTGAGACAGGGTCTCACTGCAGTTCACGCTGGCCTTGAGCTTACCTGTAGCCAAGGCTGGCTTCAAACTTGCAATGATCCTCCTGCCTCAGCCTCCCAAGTGCTGGGATTACAGGTGTGCGCCACCATGCCTGGTTTAAAATAGATCTGTTAGAAGCAAATAGAAAATCATCTTGCGATCTTTATAATTTACTTAGATATAGTATATACATTGCAGTTCTAGCATACAAATATCAGGAGGTTGGTGGGTACATGGACCTATGACGGTTTTAAAGTCTAAGGGCCAGACACATAGCTGGGGCTGGGGATATAGCTCAGCGACGCAAGCCCCTGCCTGGCAAGTGCAAGGTTCTGAGTTCAGTTCCCAGTACAAAAATAATAATAATAGTGCAGCAGCTCAGTGCAAAAACTGGGTCCAGTCCCCAGTACCACAAAAACAAAGTAAATAAAAGCAAAACCCTAAAACCATGGATAAATAAGATTACTTAAACACTTTTAAAATAAAAAGGTAAACAACATCAACAACAGATAAACATTTTTAAGGGAAACATGAATCTTCTGAATACTTTTTTTTCCTCCGGTAGCAGTATTAGAGGTTGAACTTAAGGCCTTACGCATGCTAGGCAAGTGCTCTACCGTTGAGCTACATCCCCAGACCTTCCAAATTTTTTTTTTTTATTTTGAGATGGGGGGGTGTCTGTCTTGGTTATGTTTTCTCCCTGCTCAGACAAAATACCTGACCCCCAAAGTTCATGAAGGAAAGGTTTATTTAGCTCATAGTGTGGGGGTTTCAGTCCATAATCAGCTGATTCCAAGGCAGGGTGGCGTAGCACAAGGCAACATTCCAAGGTGGCAGAAGACAGCAAAAGCCGCAAGAGCAAAAGGGTGGGGGAGCAAGCCTCTTTTTCTTCCTTATGTTGTATGCTGGCTAGCTGCCCAGCCCACACCATTTCAGGACCCTCTCTTGAAGATATTTACAAAGTAAGGACCCTGGCCCCCTGCTGAGTCTTTTAAACTTTTCAAGTTGACACAATGTATCAACCATAAGAGGGTCTCACTAAATTGCCCAAGCTGGCCTTATACTTGGCAATCTTCCTGCCTCAGTCTCCTGAGTAGCTGAGATTACAGACCTGTACCATCATGCCTAACTTGATTTCCACTTTTTTCTGGTACTGGGAATTGAACTCACAACCTCGCCCTGGCCAGGCAGGCATTGTGCTGAGTAACACTGCAAAGGAGGACCAGTACTATCCAGAGCCTAGTGGTGCGGATTCGGGCTTGTAGCTCTGTTTCTAGGCAGATAGGCAGAAAGAGGGCCAAGACAAGAAATACAATACTGTGGGAAGTAGAGTGGATGGAACATTGTGCAGGAGGAATGGGAACTGTGCAGCGGGTTGTAACACAAGAACATTTTGTGTCTGGGCCTCGGGAAGAGCGTGGGAGGGTTTAGGTCAGGTCCCCTCCCGGGTTGCCATGGTTCACATCGGATGTCTCCCTCTAGCCTCATGAGCTCAGAGGTGGGGCTTTTGGAAGGTGATTGGAGTATGAGGGTTTATAACTGATTTATTAAGAGGCAGTGTCTGGTGGGAAAAGGGGTCGCTGGAGGAGTGAGGCCTGGGCAGCTTTACTTCCTGCCACAGCCTGACCCTTCTCTCTCTGCTTCCCGTCTGGCATCAGTGAGCAGCCAGTCCTCTGTCACGCCCCTGTGGTGTCCATGGAGCGCGCCGACCATGGACAGACACTGGTGAAACATGAGCCAAATAAACCTTCCCTCTTTAGGCTGTGGTGCGTCTCAGCGATGGGAAGTAACTAAGACAGCTAATGTTTATTAAGGATTTATTAGGCTGGGTGCAGCGGTGTGCTGTAGTTCAACTACTTTAGCAGTTTGAGACCATCCTGGGCAACATAGACCCTGCTTTTTCTGGTTTTTGTTTTTGTTTTTAAAACGGAACTTATTTAAAATTCAGTACTATGCCAGGTGTGGTGGCGCATGTCTGTAATCCCAGCACTCAGGAGGCTGAGGCAGGAGGAGTGTTGCGAGTTCAAGGCCAGCCTGGGCTACAAAGTGAGCTCAAGGCCCGCCTGAACTGCACAAGACTCTGTCTCAAAAAGACAACAAAAAATAATAATAAATAATAAAAAAAAAGTAAAATTCAGTACTATTTAAAAAAATTTTTTTTTGAGACAGGGTCTCAGTGTGTAGCACAGGCCTTGACCTTGAAGTAATTCCCCTGCCTCAGCCTCCTGAGGAGTGGGGAGGAGCATCCAGGTTGCTGTGAAGAAAGTAGCTGCCAGGAAGCACTTGGGCCTCCCTCACCTCTGCATAATAAAATGTTTATCTATTTATTTATATTTTAATAAAATGTTTATAGGAACAGACAGATGGACAAAGAAGATACAGACCCCTGCGGAATCAAATAACACTTAGCCCTAGACAAAGGTTAGCAGTCCACACTGGGTGTGGTGGTGCATACCTGTAATCTCAGCAGGCAGGAGGCTGAGGCAGGAGGAGCGTTGTGAGTTTGAGACCAACCTGGGCTACAAAGTGAGCTCGAGGCCAGTCTGAACTACACAGCAAGACCCTGTATCAAAAAGACAAAAAAACCAACCAAACAAAAACAAATGTGTAATTGGAAGCTTGCACATTTATTATTAAAGTTCTACAGTAATTACAGCAGTTATTTAAACTTAGACCAACAAAAGATTTTCTGGGGGAATTTTATCATTGACCTCGTTTAGAATTTGCCACACAATGATAATAACAAAGTTTGACTCTTAGTTAATTTAATTTTTTTTGTCTTTTTGAGACAGGGTCTTGCTATGCAGTTCAGGCTGGCCTTGAGCTCACTTTTTAGCCCTGACTGGTCTCAAACTTGCAAGGTTCCTCCTGCCTCAGCCTCCCAAGTGCTGGGATTACAGGAGTGTGCCACTACGCCAGGCTCAGTTAATTTTACTATTATTTTAAAATTCACGACAGACAAGACATCCTCTTATTGCATGACTCAGAGAAGACCATCCCACAGTCTGGCCTGCTTTCTTTATAAGGTTTGTGTTACAGATCAGATGGAATAATGTTTTCAGGGATCTCCAGTTTGAATACTGGGAATGAGCATTCAGTGGTAAAGCACTTGCCTAACACATGTGAGGCCCTGGGCTTAATCCCCAGCACAGGACAGTGGATGGGGGAGTCAAGTTCAAATCCTGCTCGGATTCAGACAGGCAAGTATGTGGTTTAAATCACTAAGAGGTGGCTGTGGTGCAGACTTCGGGAGACTTTGTTTTCCCCCACCTAAGGGTGTAGATGTTTTCCTGTTTGAGTCTGTTATGCACAGGTTCTGGGTGTCCTCCCAAAGCCTCATGCAGTCATGGGGCGGGCTTCTAGAGTTAATGATTGATTCATGGGTGTGAGAGCATGCGGTGGATAGTTTGCATATGTAAGGAAGAGAAAGAGGCTGCTTACAGCCACTCCTCCCTTTGGCTCTTGTTCACTTTTGCTATCTTCAGCTGCCATAAACTGTTGCCCTCTGCCCTGTTCCGCTCTGCCTCAGAGCCAACCACATACAGACCAAAGCCTCCAAATATAAACTAAAAACTAAAACTGTGAGCTAAGTAAATCTTTCCTTCCTTAACTCTGGGTGTCAGATAGTTTGTCTCACCAACAACAACCACAAAAATAACTAAGACAGAGTCTCATTCATGGGGCTGACTGAAAGTTTGTGAGGTTCCTAACAATTCAAACTTCGATCTGGTCTTTCCACCGTGGCATTTCATCTTCCCCTAAACTCCAATTCCCCTTTCCTAACACAGAGCTCAGCGATAATCATTCTCAAATCTCTAGCACGTTACCTGACACCAGGTGTAAAACAGTTGATAATCTTCAAAGCAGCATGTAAATATTATATTATTATTACTAGTAGAAAAGATGAATCCAAGGGTAAAAATATCACCTTTACTTTTTAAACTAACACATGGATGGATCCTGATTTATATCCTAGACAAAAAGAGAAGAAACTTGGAAGCCATGGGAAGTTGAGCTAGGGTGGGTGGGTTTTAGAGGACAGGTGAATCTAAGTACGCTGTGTCTATGGCGAGGAAGAGATGGGCTGACAGAGTGCTGACCCTAGTTTGCAAGTGGGGCTTTGGCAGTGCACGAGGGAAAAGAGTTGCCAGAAGCCAGGTCTGTGCCATGTCACCAGTAGGCATGCCTCCAGCAGAACACTGATAATGCAAAATTGCTTATAGCTCTGGACTCAAACCTAGAGCCTCATAAATGTTAGATAAGTGCTTTGCCACTTGGTGCATCACCAACCTACAAAAATATTTTAAAAAGGGCCAGAGGAGCCGAACGTGGTAGTACACGCCTATAATCTCCTGGGGGAGGCTGAGGCAGGAGTATGGCAAGTTCCGGTCTAGCCTGGGAAATGTAACAATCTAGTGAGAACCTGTCTCAAAAAAAAAAGTCTGAGGGCCTTTGTTGCAGTTCAGATTATGATAGCAGAAAACTAAAAGCAATACAAACATTCAGAACTAGGAAACTAGTTAAATAAATTCTGCTATATCCATTTACTGAGGCAGTAATAGTCTCTCAAAATAATGATAACTTCAGGATCTATACGGGTGAGTATTTATTGATAGGAAAAGATGTTCCCATTATATATGTTCTGCATTAAGAGGGGTCTAGACTTACAATACAGTGAAGACAAGTCACTCTTACTTTTGTGAAACAAAGAAAGAAAAGTCTGTATTAACATAAGTCTGGGCCAGCGGACCCATCCCTTACTTTTCTACTATAAATTTGTACTTTAGCATTATAGGAGCTGGCTGTGTGTCTTAGTACCGTTTCCCTCAGGGGTACAAGAAGCAATCTATGTGTTTACCCACTTGGTGTGATGAACGGCAAGGAGGGTGCATGCCCATTGTGCAAAAGTGTCATAGTGAGGTTCGGACCCACCTTTGTGCCCCATCTAACTGGTTCTGTGTACATTCACCAGAGCCTCACAGAGAGTCCAATTGACCCACACCACTCGAAGATTTGTTTAAAAAGAAAATAATTTTTGAAGTTTCTGGTAGAAGTCGCCCAGTTCAGTACAGTGGCACATGAAAAACCAGATTCACAAGTTTTGGAGGAGGTAAGAAATGGATCATCAGGTTACTCATACATGAATGAGAAAGATGATCCATTGTGATAAAATACACGCTTTCATAACAGAAGAGTGGTGTGGGTGGGTGATGAGGAGGAAGAGGAGGATGACTTTGACATTGGCCATGTGAGCCAAAGTTCTGTGACAGTGGAATGGAGCAAAAATCGACTGATAGAGACACAGGGAATGAAGACCTCCTAGATTCAGATAAGGAAAGAAATAGCAATGTGAGTACATACTGGACTAGTTGAAACATTGCAAAATGGTCACGCAACCAAATGAATGATCCAGCATTAGAACTAGGTCTGAAAATATAGTGAGGGGCTTGGCAGGGGTGAAATTTATTGGACAGAATGCCAGCATTGCCATTTAGTGTTGGAAATTGTAACAGACAAAATGCTACAAGATGCTATGAAATACACAAAGGCTAAAATGCAAATAGAATGTACTGTATGCACCAACAGCTATATTTTAAAATGTATTTATTATGATACCTCACTAGCTGAACTGAAAGAATTCATATTCTTAGCACAGATTTTTCATGGTGATTGCAGGAATGTAAAAGACTTATGAAAAAGTAGATAAAAATATGGCATAAAAATTTATGCCCTTCTGGCCCTGAATCAAGGCCAGCAGTTTTCTGAAGCTGTTGGTTTCAAGCAGGAGCCTAAAGTGGTATCTTTCTATGGTCTGTTGGCCATTTCAGAACTTTAGAAATGTAATGGTCAATTCATTAGAAAGAAACAAATAACTAAATAAATTTTACGAGAGGACTAAAAGATGGCAACCGCATAGGCAGCAGAGAGAGAACCTCCCAGAGGAATGCCACTCAGACAAAGGAATATAGGAATATAGCAACATGTGAAGGACAGAAAGGAAAGAGGTGGGTATCCTGAACTCAGGAAGGATCTGAAATGAGAATTGAAGCCCTCGGAAAGACTAAGCAAAACCTCTTCTGGTGGAAAGGATCAGAGATCTGCCATGGCACAGTTGGAGGGAGAGGAGAAGGAGGAAGTCACCACTCCAAACACACCCTTGGCCCACGCCCTCGTTCCGGCATTGGTAGCTTTAGCTTTGGAGACCCATGCTCACGGAAGCCTCCCGATTTGGCCAGGGGAGAGCGGAGTTCCAAGAGCTGGTCCAGGGCTGGAGAGGGGAGGGCGCAGCCAGGAAAAGAGTCAGTGGTGGTTGGAAGCAGCTGTCGAACCCAGTGTGAGGATGAGAAGATACGACAGTCACTGGGGCAGTGTCCCCACCCTGCAGCAACCTTCCTAATCAGCGCCTGGAGAGAATCAATGCAACTAGTA
>PVLD010025226.1:0-24083 GCA_004027595.1 Dinomys branickii | reverse complement strand
TCTCTCTCCCTTCCTCTTCCTCTCCCTCTCTCTCTCTCGCCTCTCTTTCTGTCTCTCTCCTCGGTCTTGCTGTGTACTTTAGGTGGTCTTAAGTTCACTTCATAGCGCAGACTGGCCTCGAACTTGCAGCCTTCCAAGTGCTGGGATTGCACGTGTGCACCATTATGCCCAGCCTGTAAATTTCTTTTCAGTAAATGAATGAGGAGTATGTGGAATTCCAGTCTCCTAATTTTAGGTTAAGCTTTGCCTTTGTTGTCTTTATACCACAGTAGGAAACCAAATAATTTGTAATCTTAGTTTCAAAAAAATCACATACTAAATCTCTGCCAAAATAATCTTGTATGGGACATAGCAAGCTCTTCTGATATATAAGAAAATGAAGCAGACATCACCGAAATGATTAATGAAAATCTTAGTGGTTAGTTTTGTATTTGATACCCTTTAGAAACTTTACCATAGCTTAATGAACAGTAGATTTCTTGTGTCAAGTGGTCCAAATTCTTCTGACTAAATTTGAAAAGTGAGGAGGTGCCTGTAACACATTTCAAATTCAAGCCCACACTGGGCAACTGAGCAAGACCCTATAAACTCAGTCTTGAGTATCTCATTGTTACCCCCCCCAACCACAAAAAGGTAAAGAGTAGACAAAATAGGTATTAAATCTTATTTTCATGTACAGTCTCATCTTTTGAACGCCACCAAAATAAGCAATAGAGTTGAGATTATCCTTTTAGCATCTGAGTTAGTTCCTATGTCAGCTGTGGATTTTAATGGTGTCTACAGTAGCTTCTAGCTGATTGAACAGTCCTTTTAGAGATCAGATCTGGGGCTGGGGATATATCTCAGTGGAATAAGCGCTTGCCTAGCAAGCGCAGGGTCCTGAGTTCGATCCCCAGTACCGCCAAAAAAAAAAAATAGAGATCAGATCTGATAGAATATTTATGAATGACTAAAGATGGGAAAAGCAGTAGAAAATAAATAATAAATACAGGAAACTAGCAACAAATGCATCCTTGGCTTACAAGAAATCTAAGCCCCAAGCTGGGCATGGTGGCACACCCCTGAAATCCCAGCACTGGGGAAGCTGAGGCAGGAGGATCGTTGTGAGTTCAAGGCCAGCCCGTATTGCATAGTAAGACCCTGTTTCAAAAGGACAAAAATAAAAGATATCTAAGCCTCATAAATAGGAAGTGGGTAATTGAACTGTTTAATTTCTAGTTCTTTGAAAGTAAATCACAAAAAAATTATACAGGGTAAAGACTATACTTTTATCTTCAAATATATAAAAAGGTATCTTTATGGTACATATTGTTGATGATTATATAATTATTTCCAAATGAAATAATTTAAATTCCACTTTTTTCTTGTGTAGCTTTCCCAATAGAATGGTTCTAGGAAGAACACACATAAAAGATGTAGCAGCCAAGAGAAAAGTTGAGTTAAACAGTTACTTACAGAGTTTGATGAGAGCGTCAACAGAAGTAGCAGAGGTAAGTAACCTTCCTATATAAGAACTAGTATGTACTATAACTGTCATGCCTTACAGTAATAAACTAATGGAGCTTTTTACTCTTCAATCACAGTGTGACCTTGTTTGTACTTTTTTCCACCCTTTACTTCGTGATGAAAAAGCTGAAGGAATAGCGAGGTCTGAAGGTGAGATGACTCTTTGTAGATAATTCACATCGTATTGGTCTGTAACTTTCAGTGAATGGGATAGCCTGACAGTGGGTTTACTGGCTCTAGCCAGTGAAAATAGGAGGATGGTATTCTTTTTAAACCAATCTATTTCTGGTTAAACTTTTTTAATAATTAGAGTGTGATTACTGAAGAAACATCAGCCAGTGGTGTACCAGGCTCTTTGCTTCCTCCCCCCCCACATGCAGTGGTCTTAGAAGAAAAGCCAGATTCTTTGGTTGAAATTTGAACAACTACATGCAGAATAAAATAAAGGGGAAAGTGTTCGTATTTTCAGGTGCAGGTCCCTTCAGTCCTACTCCAGGCCAAGTAGGAGGAGCAGTGAAGTTATCTGTCTCTTACCGCAATGGTACTCTCTTCATCATGGTGATGCACATCAAGGATCTTGTGAGTGATTACAAATAGTGTTGATGGTAGAGGAAACCTTCACCTTGTGGGAAGCAGTACTGTAAAGGGACTGCTTTTCTTTATAGGTCACTGAAGATGGGGCTGACCCAAATCCATATGTCAAAACATACCTACTTCCAGATACCCACAAAACATCCAAACGTAAAACAAAAATTTCACGAAAAACTAGGAACCCAACATTCAATGAAATGGTAAGTTAAAATCATTTTTAGAAATTTCTAGATTTAAGATTTTTAACTTTAAAACATTTTAGATGTAAAGTTTTAAGTCTCAGTTGCTGAACTGTTTATTGTACAAAGGAAATCAATAAGAACCCAGTAGTATTTAATGAACAGTTGATCCTTATTCAGTAGATCTTGTGCCGGGCATGGTGGCACATGCCTGTAATCCCAGCACTTAGGAGGCTGAGGCAGGAGGATCATCGTGAGTTTGAGACCAGCTTGAGCTACAAAGTGAGCTCAAGGCCATCCTGAACTGCATAGTGAGACCCTGCCTGAAAAAGATCCTTAGCTTTTAAAAAGACATTAAGAGGCCAGTTGTGATGGCACACACCTATGATCTCCGAACTCAGGAAGCTGAGGCAGAAGGATTGCTGCAAGCTCAAGGCCAGCCTGGACTACATAGCAAAACTGTTTTTAAACAAACAAACAAACAAACAAAGACATTAAGAACTATGATTCAACTACACTTCCAATGTGTGAACCCTACTCTACAATATGCCCTGAAATAGTTGTCTGGTCTAATTTATCTTGGGCAGCTACAATTCTTAGGTGTGTGTGTGTGTGTGTGTGTGTGTGTGTGTGAGAGAGAGAGAGAGAGAGAGAGAGAGAGAGAGATCCTTGAACATGCTAAGCACAGGCATGTGCCACCCTGCCCACCGACTCTTTTTTTAATTAATTGATGTTTTTGGTACCGTGAATCAAACTTAGGACTTTGCGATTGCCAAGCAGCACTGTTCCACTGAGCTACATTGCCAGCCCCAACCCCTTGTTTTTATACTAAGCTAAAATCTTGACTTCCTGCAGTTACCTGTGACATCTCCCATAAAACATTTCAGGACCGTTTTGTTCACTGATAAGCTTACAGGTTCAGAAAGCCTTCTTTTCTTTTCTTGTTTTTTTTTTTTTTAATTCTGGGGGTTGAGCTCGGAGTCTCACTTCATGCTAAGCATGCATGGGGCTGTGTCAAGGCCCTGGGCTCAATTCTCAGTACCATTGAAGGAAGGGGTCCAGGTGGTAGTGGAAGGTATGTAGCTCAGTGCTCCCTGGATTCAATCCTCAAGTAACAAACTCCCAGTGTCTTAGTTACTTTTCTCTCATTGCTGAGACAAAATGCCCAGCACCCAAAAGTTCGAGGAGGAAGGGTTTATTTAGCTCAGTTTGCAGAGGTTTCAGTCCACGCTCGGCTTGTTCCAAGGCAGTGTGGTGCGGCAGAGGGGCAGCAGCTCGTGGTGGTGAAGACAGCAAAAAGTAACAAGAACAAAAGGGAAGAGCAAGACTCTTGTCCTCCTTTATGCTGTGTGCCAGCCACCGCATTAGGGCTGGTGTAGAACCCACATCCTCAATCCCAGCACTAGACAGTGAACCAATCACAAACTCTGGATTCAGCCGCGTCTGAAATGCAACCCCGCATGACAGCATGAGGCTTTGGGGGGACTTGCAGCCACAAACCGTAAGGTCCGGAACAAAAAAGAAAAAAATGAAAGTTCAACAGGTTTTTTGTTTTTAGTTATTTTAGCCAGACAGCAAGAAGAATTAGATTAACAAGATGTTTCTTAGGACTTATGGTAAGGCTTCCTGGAAATAAAGTTTAAGGCACTGTGATGAGAACTTAGAACAGCCTCACAGCACTCTAGATTTGCGGCAAACTACATTTTTACTCCGAGTTTCCGCTGAATGATGACTAGTCAGGAATTGCCACTTCATGGTATATAAAATCCAAGAGAGGCAGCAAAAAGAAATTTTAATCCCTGTTTGTAAAATAACTGTGTTATGACCAACTTGCTTCCTCTTTCCCAGCTATTAGCTCAGCCTAAGGTAACTGCCATGTAATTTTGCTTCCCGTCCCTATCACCGCCATATTAAAAAAAAAAAAGGTTCAGGTTTTTAATTTTTAGTCAGTGGTCGGTCCTGCTTTGTACATCTGTATGTAAAGCAGTCACAGGAACAGTAATACGACCCAAGACTCCTGCAAGTACAAAATGTGCTTCCAAAGTAGAGACAGAGACCATAGTGCTTATTGTAATAAGTGTTGTCCATTATACATTCTGTAACTGCTAATCTAACTTTGTTGCATTGAATATATTCCAGCAAATCAAATAATAAATTGTAATTTACTGGGTTTTTTTTTTTTTCCTTTCCTTTCCTTGCAGCTTGTGTACAGTGGATATAGCAAAGAAGCCCTAAGACAGAGAAAGCTTCAGCTCAGCGTACTCAGTGCAGAGTCTTTGCGGGAGAACTTTTTCTTGGGTGGAATAACCCTGCCTTTGCATGATTTCAACTTGAGCAAAGAGACAGTTAAGTGGTACCAGCTGACTGCAGCAACTTACTTGTAAATCAGTCAATTTCTGAGCTTTGGAAGCAAAAACAGTTATATATGTATGCACATGTGCACACACACAATTTGTGAACTTTGTATAGTATTTTTATACTTGGGCAGAATTTATAAAGTTAAAAAATATTTGCTGCATTTCAAACATCTGTTGGACCAATAGTCACATAAGTTTTATACATTTTGGGAAGCCGTTGATGTTTTAAAATCATTGTATTGAATGCTATAAACCCTAAACATGTAAGTCCTGAAAAAGACTTTGAGGTAGTACTACATCAGTTTGGCCATCTGTTTTGGATTGTTTCATATACAGACATAGAGTATTTGTTTATCTGTTATGTACTTTTTACAGCCTTTACCACTGTGTATGTTCACAACCGCCAAAGTAAAGGAAAAATGCAAAACATTACCATAAAAACGCAGCTGCTAATCACTGGGCTGAAAAGCAAAGCACAAATAGTAGATAGCGATGTTACGAACTACTAAGTAGTTTATAGAAGGAGGAGAAAATACTGTTTTTCAGAGTAAGTGCCACTTACTGAAGTTGTAAATAATAGTGCCTTACTTGACTTGATTGCTTCCATGGCACTTCATTTCTGATTTGTTTTTCTGACTTAATAAACAATAAGTAGTTTTCATTCACTTCCGGCTTACTAGGATGAAGAGTGTGTTCATTTGCTAATTCTTTCCGCACAAAAAATTATTTTCTCCACTTCTGATGTTATTTTAACATCAAGCTGTTTAAGGTTTGTTTTGTTTTTTCCCTCAGTAACTGAAAGAGATTCATTAAATCATTGCATACAGTTCTATCATTCCACTATATTCCCACATTTATTCCCAGGGTGTGAGGTGAAATTGGGTCATTTTACGTCCATATATTTATACTTTATTCCCTCGTTAAACAAGTAAAAGTTGTTCATCCCTGTACCCATTCCTGCTTGCTATAGAACTCCCAAGAGTAGAGCAGACTTCACAAGAGGCCCACGGACAGGGCCTATTGCAGTGATGGGGAACCTTTTAGCTTTCAGTGACACGAACAGCCTGTTGCAGCAATGTGCCGTAAGTTTTGTTATCACTGGCATATAGGGTCCAGACTGATTCTGGGGGAAGGGGATGATTGGGGATGGAACCCAGCTTTTTTGCACTGAGATGCATCCCCAACCACCACCACTCCTGGTGGTTTTGTTTCTTTAGTCAGCAACTTGCTAAAGTGCCCAGGTTAGGCTTGAACCTGGATTACTCCTGCCTCACCCTCCCAGGATGCTGGGATTATAGGCATGTACTACTATGCTCAGCTCAGACTGAATTTTAATACAGACTTTTTTTATTAGACCTTTGTATTAAAATGATATTAATATAGACCTTATGGAAGTTTGTTTTGTAAACTCTTGTACATTCATGTGAAAGAATTATTTTCCATAATACAGTGAGATTCAGAATGAGAGTATTGAAATTATTGTGCAGTAACCGGTTATTAAGATAAGATTCATTTTTACTACTTAATTTCTGGCATAACTGTGTTTAATTTAGATAAATTCATGTACATACGTGTGTGTGTGTGTGTGTGTGTATATATATATATATAATAACCTTTATGGCTAGAATAGAAATTCAAATACTTTTGAAAATGATCATAGAAATGTAGCAATCTGGTTTTTGCAAGAAAACTGAAAAAAATATGCAATGAAGAGTACCATGAGAGCAAAAGGACAGTCTTCAGTTCAATTGACCAGAATAGAATTTTTATGAGCTGTTCACATGTTTAATATAAATGATGATACCTGCAGAGCAAAAATAGAAGACCTGAGGATTATGTCCTTTGTACAGGTTTTAAGAAAATACAAACTTGAAATTTTTGGTGCCTAACACTAAATGGTCCATTTGTAGGAAAATCCATAATTATGATGTATGAATGTCTTTTTTATGTTTAAATGTGTTGTCTATTTAATAAGTTAATTAAAATGCAGATTAAAGCACCACTCTGCTTTTTTCACAGTTAACTTTTCCTTGATGTATATAAGTCGCTTTGCAAATGTAAAGTTAGCACTAGAAAATTTCACTTAAGCTTTTTTTTGAGATCTGATTCCATTCCATGAGTTGTCACTTAGCCATTGTTAAAACAAGTATCTTGTTAATTGTACTCATATGCGCTGCATTTTTGCAGTCTTTCATAGCAGTGTCTTTTAGCACAGATAATAGAGCTAGAAAATGTGCTTTCACTTTTCAGTTACAAGAAGTCTAAATTCATATCTAAGAGTGTAAACTTAATACTGTATAGTTAACAAGAACTGAGAACAAATGGTAATGTTTTCTCAGTTTAACTCCTTTTGTGGGGCTGGGGATATAGCTCAGTGGCACAGCGCCTGCCTGACAAGCACAAGGTCCTGAGTTCGATTGCCTGTGTCAAAAAAAAAAAACAAAACTCCTTTTGTGCCTTCCTTGGTCACTAAAATAAATATTTTAATATGTTATTTACTTGTGAAATGCTAATCTTCAGCCCATACCAAAAGGCAAAAAAGGGGAGCCTCTTTGCACTATGACTGTGATCAATCAATTCTAAATCAGTTGAACTTTCAAACTTTTTTTATAGCTTACCTTAAAGTAAATCTGAAAAAAAAGCCTGACAATAATTTGTATGTGTCATCAAAGTGTTTTATACCTATCTTTATTAAGTAAAAATAATTCTGCTCATAAGTCCTGAACCAGAGTCTTCCTTTCTGCCCGTGTTTGAGACCAGCAGACACGAGTTGTCCCAGGAGCCACGTGTTTCCAGCTGCAGGGACCAGGCCGGGACAGCCACTGTGTCTCTCTGACCCTGCACTTGAAGGCCCCTGCGGTGTCAGGACAGGCATGGTCTTTGATAAAAGTGCTCCTTTCTTCATTTGAAGTTTTCAGAAAGTTTCAAAATCTTGCCTTAAATTGTTTGAACTGTTCTTTCAGGATTCAAGTAACATGGCATTTAAAAAAAGAAAATACTCACTTTTGATAAACTTGAGAAAGAATTGAAGCCCCACTATGATAATGTTTAGTTTTACTCACATTCTGTTTTATTAGCAGTACAAATACGAATGAGTATAACCAGCCGCATCTAAAAGAACCAAATACTTTAATTAGGATAATGATTAAAGATGTGTAATATTTTTATTAATACTTTAAATATGTTTCAGTGGATTGAATGTGACTCTAACTGTAGTACGCTTGTATTATTTCTGGAATAAAGGAACTGTGCTGTCACTTCCTGTTGTCATATTTTCGTTTCAACTTTGATATGTGCTCACTCTTGCTGTTGTTTGCATCTCACTGAGGAGTGTGTTAAGTGTAGCAATCCTAAATTTTTTTTTTTAATTTTATGTTTTTAAAAATTGTTTAAATTTAATTTAATTTAATTTTTGGTCTTTTTTGAGACAGGGTCTTGCTATGCAGTTTAGACTGGCCCTGAACTCACTTTGTAGCCCAGATTGGTCTCGAACTCACAACAATCCTCTTGCTTCAGCCTCCCGAGTGCTGGGATTACAGGCATGCACCACCACACTCGGCCAGTAATCCTAAATTTTAGACATGGAGAAATTGTAGTCCTAGGAACTAAACCCAGGTACTTAAATACCACGAACTGCTATGTTCTCAGCAGCATTTATTCATAACATCCAAAAAGTAAAAATGTCCACGTAGTGATAAATGAATAAACAGCATGTGCTATATCCGTGGGATTGAATCTTAGCCATAGAAACAGATGAAGCGGTCTGGGGGCATAGTTCACTAGGAAAAGGTATGTCTAACATGTGCAAAGTCCTGGCTTTGATCCCCAGCACCACACGTTTTTAATCCAGCCAGTCAGTGGTACCCACTTGTAACCCAACTTAATTGGTAGTTGAGGTGAAAGAATCATCTTGAACCCCAGGAATTCTAACATCAGTCTTTAGCCCATAGAAATACCATGTCTAAAAACAAAAAAGGAAAAATAATGAACTGTAACATGGATAAACCTAGAAAACATGCTAAATTAAAAAACATACTGTATTATTTATATGAAACATCCAAACAAGTGCAGTGCCCATTCGTATAATCCTGCAAATTAGAGGCCAGCCTGGGCAATATACCAAGACCTTGCTTAAAAAAAAAAGCCAAGACCTGTCTCAAAAAGCGCTGATGTTGCACGTCTGTAACCCTAGCGTTCTGAGAGGCTGTGGGAGGAGGGTGGGTAATTGAAGCCCAGCCAGGACAGTTTAGCAAGACTGTGCTGCCGAGCTCGCAGCAATCCTCTGTTTCAGCCCCCGTGGTGCTGGCGTCGCAGCCGTGTGCCACTACGCTTGGCTGTATTTTATCATGATGTTAAAAAAATATATAGGGCCGGGATTTAGTTTAGTAGTGTAGCACCAGCCTGGCAAGCGTGAGGTCCGGAGTTCAGATGTACAAACTGACAGGTAAGGTGAATTTAATACTCGAGGGCAGGCTGAGGCTGAGGCAAGGAGGACTGTGGAATCAAAAAGTTCCAGAATGGATTGGGCAACAGCAACCCTAACGCCAGAAAGCGGGGGCGGGGGTTGGTTTAAGGACAACTCGGGAGACCCTGATAGGACTTACGGAGATGAGAGGAAAAACGGAGACTGAGTCTATTTGGGGCCAGAGGAGCAGCGCATAAACGAAATGGATGGGAGGCAGGGACAAAATCTGGAGCGAAGTTTGAGATGCCTATCCCGAGTCTGGGCTAAAAACGTGAATTTGGTTAACGATAGTACTGCTGGGAGAAGGTGGATTACCCAATTAGAAGTTCCTAATATTTTGGGGGAAATTATTCAAATAGGTTGCAAGAGTGAATGTTTTGATACCTAGGGGTTTTTTTTAAAGGTTTTCCTCTTAAGTTTGATTTCACTGAACTTCCGCCTTCCCAGGACGGCGCGTTTTGTGAACAAATTGCTCCCTTCTCATTCGGACGCATTGTGTACCGACACTGGATCAAAGAGATCCCTCCGTGGTGGTTCCCCTTTCCCGGAAAGATCAAAAGCCTCCTTTTCTCCCTCATCCTGGCCTTTGCACTCTCCTCCCTCCACCGCTTGTTCACATGGGCACGCAAGTCTCGAGCGAGGCTCTGACTGACCCTGCGTTCCACAGCCCGGGGAGCTGGAAGGAGCTCTCCGGGGTCCGTTTATGGCCAGGATCTTTCCATGAGTTCAATTAGGATCTGAGGGCTGGCTGGCTGGAAGCCACTACCACTACTTCGGTCGCAGCACTCAGGCCGCAGCACTGCCCGAAAGCACTCCCGACGAGACAAACCCAGGCGCTGGTGAAAGAATGAACTCTGATCCCCGCAGCTCTAGCTAAGCCATTCCCTACGCCGGGGCCAGGATTCTGACCCCTATGACTTCGATACTGGCAGCCCCTAGCCCTAGAGGAGCACGCAGGGTGCAAACTTTGAGCGGTGCCTTCAATTTCCCGCTCTGGCGGCGAGCCACACCCGGGAGCCGAGCCGTCTGGTTCCGCATCCGACCGATGGATAGCACGTACTCATGTCGAAGTGCATCTCGGGAATTGTAGTCAGGAAGGCGGTGCAATGTGGCCCCGCCTCCCGTACGCGAAGCAGAGACGTGTGAGGTCACTTCCGGCGTGAAAGACTGTTTCCTGTGGCATTTGGAGCCTTGCTCTCCTTTCGCTTCCAGACTACCGCCATCATGGGTCGCATGCATGCTCCCGGGTGAGCTTGTGGCGCCGAGCGGGATTGCGGGGCAGGGCTGCGGGCTGGGGGTAATGTGGAGTGCAAGTGGAGGGGATGATGTTCCTGACTGCTGTGACATAGGCCGCGCCTCACTCCGTCTACTTCTATTTCCAGGAAGGGCCTGTCCCAGTCGGCTCTGCCGTATCGCCGCAGTGTCCCCACCGTAAGTAGCGCTCCGCGGCCGGGCCGAGCGTGGGGAGGAGAGGCAGGCATTAATTTCGGGGGAAGTAGCGCCTCCCCGGTCTCATCCTGACCCCTTTTTCGTCCCTTGAACAGTGGCTGAAGCTGACGTCTGACGACGTGAAGGAGCAGATTTATAAACTGGCCAAGAAAGGCCTGACCCCCTCACAAATCGGTGAGCGAACCTAAAGCTTTTGCGATCGGTAGCCTTTGTGGTTGGCCCCCGTGTGACTTGTTAAAACACTGTGGGATAAAAATGCCTGACACACGCCTTGAAAATCATCTATATAAGCCTTTTGACTTTTTTGTTGAATCCTGAAACCCGACTTTTATTTGTTGATCGTTGTTCTGACATCGACACTTCCAAATGAGTATTAGCTTTTCTCTGCAGTTGCGGAAACTGAGGTATCGTGCAGCCAATTTTCCGAAATCACACAGCTTTTTGACTGGAGGAGTTGGGGTCCAGTGTATAAGGACGCTCGACATAGTTATTCTCCACGGTTACCTGTACACTGAAGGTCAGAAAGTCAGCCGTTTGTGACTTTCTCCAAGCGCATATGTTTTCTTGAGATGTGTTGAACATCCTTCTGGGACCAGAGAGTAACTTTTTTTTAAGGCAAAATACTGCCCTTCTGGAGGTTATAGTCTAGTGTAGATATAGCACAGAAGAGTAATACATAGCTTATCAGGTAATCAGAAGTAATTCAGCATCTAAACGCAATAATGTATGCATGTAACCTTCTTAGAAGAATGCTTTTGGGTTCTCAGTAAGTTTTGGCTTTGATTATAGAACAGGTGTTCAGAGACCTCACTGACTACTTTGGGCAACCACGTTCCAGTAAACTCACTACGATAATAGTTTTCTTACCATTTGAAGTTTCTACCAGAAAGTTTTTCCTCAGTGTTGGGTAAACTTTCTTGTATGTCGGAGTTTTGGCTGCTTTCTCCTGTTGGCTTCTGTGATTTGTAAAGTAGACCCCAGGCTGGGCACAGTAGCACACACCTCTAATCCCTAGCTACTCAGAAGGCTAAGGCAGGAGGATCTCAATCAAGTTCAAGGCCAGCCTGGGCAACTTAGGCCCTACCCCAAGCAAAACAAAAACCCCATTTTGCAAAGAAGCAGCTTGGAAAGTGGCCTATCTGAACCTTAACATGATGTGCCCCGCTTTGTGTTTAGTGTCCAAAGTTACAAGTACGTGCTTCCTCTTTTCAGGTGTAATCCTGAGAGACTCTCACGGTGTTGCACAAGTACGTTTTGTGACGGGTAATAAAATCTTGAGAATCCTTAAGTCTAAAGGACTTGCCCCTGATCTCCCTGAGGATCTCTACCACTTAATTAAGAAAGCAGTTGCTGTTCGAAAGCATCTTGAGAGGAACAGAAAGGTAAGAGGGTAAATAAAAAGCCTGGTAGTAAGTAAAATTGAACTATCTCATTTCAGTGAAATTACTTTTATCTGATTTGAATTGTCTCAGGTGACTCAGGACACAAACTAGTCAGTACTACAGTTTTTGGGGCTGAGGATATAGCTCAGTGGAATAAGTGATTAATAAGTGCTTGCCTGGCAAGCAGAAGGTCCTGAGTTTGATCCCTAGTACCGCCAAAAAAAAAAAAAAAAAGAAGAAGAGAGACTTACAGTTTCTTTGAAATAAAAAATCTACCTGGAGAGATTTTTCTCTGATTTAAGTTTTAATCTAGAAGTCTGAAATTGCCTTAGGGAATAAATCTAGCCATGTGAATTACAGACAGTTATTGTAAGAGCAGTAGTGGTAATTTAGAAAACATACATGGTAGTTATGTATTCTGTTGATAATGTTTAAGGGTTTTTTTTTTGTAGTTTTCTTGAAATGTATCAAATTTATTTTTAGGATAAGGATGCCAAGTTCCGTCTGATCCTCATTGAGAGTCGGATTCACCGATTGGCTCGATATTATAAGACCAAGCGGGTCCTCCCCCCAAACTGGAAATAGTAAGTATCTACCTTTCATGGTACTAGATTTTGAGTCAGATAGTAACTACTACTAGTGAAATACTGAAAGACTTAATAGTAAATAGTTTACTGTTTCCAGGGGCTGGAGATACAGCTCAGTGGAATAAGTGCCTGCCTGGCAAGCGCAAGGTTCTGAGTTTGATCCCCAGTGCTGAAAAAAAAAAAAAAAAAAATTGACCCTTTCCTTAAGGGTAAATATCACTATTGTCATAGCTCATCTGTGCCTGTGCTGTGGAAACCACAGTGCATAATCAAATGTACATGACTGTATTCACTTGGGACTTTTAAGACATATAAAGACACACTTGCAGGTCTCTAGTTTGGACCATGAACAAGCCTTGTACATCCATGTAGATAGGGTTAAGATTTCATTTCCCACCTTGTTCTCAGATCCTAGTTTAGTTTTTATTTTTTGCATGACTTGCTCACTGTGATGATTGATATCCAAACATTCGCAGTTTCCACCAGAAAGGTTTTCCTTGTGTTGGTCAGTTCTTCCTTGGATGTCTGAGTGAGCACTGTTCATTATGGTTAAGCACTGTGACTGATTCTGGAACTCAGTTTGGTTCATTTCTTGTGATCGGGTTCATTTTAGCTATCTTGAAGTAGTTCCATAAGCAGAGAGATTCTTTAAATTGATACTCAGGACCAATATTAATCCCAGTTTTCTTTCTTTCTTTCATTTTTCAGTGAGTCATCCACAGCCTCTGCCTTGGTGGCATAAATTTATGTAGTAAAGCAATAAAATCCTGATTTAACTAAAAGTGTATTTGTATTTATTTCTTCTAAGGAAAAAGATAAAACTGGTATCTACCAGTAATTCCTATTTGATCTTTGATGTATGTGTGTTTAATACATTCAATATTACATACCTGAGATAACATGTTTACCACAGTGTAGCATCAGAAATAAGTGGAAGACGACTCTGATATGGAGAGACCTTGGATCTTGCTTTTGAGGTTTAAAGTAATACTTTTTCCCCACTACTAGGGATTGCACCCTTCATTCCCAACCCTTTTTATCTTTCAAGACTAGAGTTGGGCCCTGCTGCCCAGGCTACACTAGATCCTCCTGGTTCACCTCCCAAGTAGCTGTGATTACAGATGTGTGCTGTCATGCCCAGGGGAAATAATGTTTTTCCTTCTGCTTTACCCTAAGCAACAGACAAAACTGAAACCACACTGTGAGGGAGGATCACTGCCAGTCTGAAGGTGGCCTGGGCTATAAAGTGAGTTCAAGACCAGCCTGAACTACATAATGAGACCCTGTCTCAAAAAAACAACAGGAAGGGCCTCCTGGAACCAGGCCCCCCCAGCTCTCTGCTTTCTTTTTTCGGCCTTCCTACTGACTTAATACAAATGCCCCTTGCACAGCCCGTCCTTGCCCAGGCCTCTTCCTGGAGGTACCTCCTGGCCTGTGCCTTCTATAGGTCACTGTTCAAATGTGACCTCAGCAGAAATTGACTCCCAGCCACCTACTGAGAAAGCTCCTCCCACCCATGTTAAGTCCCTGGGCCTGCTGTTTGACCACCAGATGTGTATTTTTTTTCATTGTTCACTGCCGCCTCCTCAGACTAATCAAACGCCATTTCACAGGGACCTTCTTTGATCCCTACTATGTCCTTCATATCTGAAGAAGTGTGGCATACTGGAAGTGCTTGTTAAATGTTAAATGAATGCACTTTTAAAGGATGAAAGAAAACTTGAGATATTGGAAAATGTCTTTTTCCAACTCAACTGTTGATAAAAAATTTATCAATAGGTTGTAAATAACTTTCTCTAAAAATTTCAGCACTGCTTATGTTTCCAGCTTTCAGATACTTTTGCAGTATGGGGAATTGAACAGAAGCAGTGCCAAGCTACATTTCCAGCACCCATTTTTGAGACAGGCTCTCACTAAATTACCAACATTGCCCTCTGACTTGCTCTGCTGAGGGAGGGGAAGGACAGAAAGGAGTGAGGTGTGTTACACACTTGTACCAGGCCCCATGTGGAGTGTAATTGTGCTGTAAGTGTGTACCAATAAAAATTAAAAACTTGCTCTCCAGCCCCAGCCTTCCAAATGGTCAGGATTGAAGGCATGCATCACTGCCCCCAGCAGCTTTAAACACAGATGTGCGGTTCCTGAAAAGGCCAGTGCCATTCAGAACCAAGTCCTTTGTAACCTGGTTGCTTTTTTTTTAATTTGATGTTTTTAGGATCATCTTGTTTGATGTTCTGAAATTTGCAAAACCTTATGTGTTGTTTTTTATTTTGTTCAGGACAGTGTTTTACTATATAGTCCAGGCTGGCCTCAAACATGCAGTCCTCTTGCCTCAGATTCTCAAGTGGGAGGACCGACTATAGGCGGTACCATCACACCTGGCTAACTCCTTACTGTATCTGTGTTCTAGGTACTTGGTGAGATAGTTCAGCCTCAAAATTGTCTTTGTGCACACCGGTAATCCCAGCACTCGAGAGGCTGAGGCATGAAGATCATTGCAAGTTTGAGAGCAGCCTGGGCTACAAAGTGAGCTCAAGGCCAGCCTGAACTGTAGCGAGACCATCTCAAAAAGACAAAAAAAATCAAAACTGTCTTTATGGTCCTGGGAAATTTGAGTTATCCTTTAGTAAATTCCCCACTGTTTTCTGTGTTCTTCCTGGAACTCATTTGCAGATTATGTAATTTCTATAATGATTCTGTAAAATTTTTTTTGGTTTTTTGAGACAGGGTCTTGCTGTGGAGTTCAGACTGGCCTGGAGCACATTTTGTAGCCTACGCTGGCCTTGAGTTCATGGGAATCCATCTGCCTCAGCCTCCCAAGTGCTGAGCTCACAGGTGTACACCACCATGCCGACCTGCCTCTTTTAGTAGTTGTACATTTCCTTTCTCAGAGAAGTTTCAAATTTATCTTACAATCTTGATAATTTTTTTTGTTTGTTTTTTGAGGCAAGGTCTTAATGATCCTGGGCCTTGGACTTGCAGTGCTCCTCCTGCCTCAACCCTGAGTGCTGGGATTATGGACATGTGCCCTTAGGCCTGGCAGATTTTTTAAAAAATAGATCTTGATGAGTTCCCTGGGCTGGTCCTACCTTACCCTCCTTAAAATGTTGGGATTAAACATGTATGCCACTGCACCTGGCTTCCCTTCGTAGTTGTCATTTCCCAGAGCCAGTGGTACATAGGTTAGTGCTTTATAGCTGATTGGCTGGGAGAGAACAACAGCAACTCAGTCTGCAGCATTTACCTGTCCTGCGGTGTGGAAATGCTGCCATGGCTGATTGTCAGTGGAGCCGGGAAGAGACAGTGGCACAGAGTATAGTATTTTTCTGTGCAGGAAAATAGGTACAAGTTGAGACCATGGGTCAGACTTCAGTGTTGGGCAAATTAGGAAATGAGTTCTGAGTACTGCAGTAGTTACTGTTTTATAATGCATTGTGGGATTCCTGAGAATTTCACCAATGGCTCCGGGAGCCTGCACAGCCCAACTCCGACTCACTGCTCCTCAAAGCGCATCTGTTTTCCTTGCATATTCTGTTCTAGAAAGTGTGCAACCTTTCTCCAGATGGTCTGTGATTCGAGCTCCTCCGGAAGTCTCTTGGTCTCAGAGCTCATGAGGGGGAAGGAGGTGTGTTCAGGTGCCTGCGGACACTGGGCTGAACTGCTTTGCCAAACTGAGTGTTTTGATTGAAATGTTTCAGCCAACAAGTCAGCACCCTTGGGGTCTTTTATCTATACTTGGGTCTTGCTAATGAGGTCCTGGCATTTCTGATCTTCCTAACGACCCTGGGCATTTTGCTCCCTTCCCCACCTCTAAGCTGTGAGGAGGGAAGGCAGGCATTGCGGAGGGTAGGAGATCACAGGCTTGGAGCAGACAGTGGGCACAGTGGCCTCTCCTGAGGAGAGGAAGGAGGGAGCTAGAGGTCCTCGGGCTACTTCAGGATGACGGGCAGTTGGGGCCTATGGCAGGAGATGCCACGGGCTCCAGGTGTTTGTCTGCCTGTTGGGTGTTTCCTTTCAAAGTTACCAGGTCAGAATAACCGCAGGGACTGCCACCCTCCCTAACTGGAAGGTTCAGACCCCATCCGTGGGTTGGCAGCCCTGCGGACAGCTGCTGCTCAGGGTGATGTGTGTCCCATCTGGAGAAGAGATGGTGGCTTGAGCTCGCCAGAGCCCAGAAGCAGGGCGGGGAAGGGCGGTGTGTTTGGTGAACAGGAAGGAGGCATCTGGAGAGCTCACAAGCATTAGTCCTTCCTCCCAGCCTGAGGATCAGAGGCCCCAACCTGTGGCCCCAGGATATGCTCTGGAGGAGCTGGATGGTGAAATCTGGCCATTGGGGCTGGAGACCAAAGAGGCCTGCAGAGGTCACCAGTAACGACGAGGACTGGCTGCCGCGTGAGGGAGGAGGGATTGGAAACCGAGGGATGGGCGGGAGCCGGGAACAGACAGCAAGCGGACGGGAAAACCTGCAGCGCAAGGCGGGGGCTAAGAGACCCAAGGGTGGCTGGGGGAGAGGCGACTCAAGCAGAGGTGCCCCCGTGGCTCGGGGAGGGGACTGGTGAGGACAGTCGGGGCAGATGGTTGAAGTTGGGACAATGGCTTGGAAAGGGAGAACTGCGAGAAGTGGGAAGAAGGAGCTGGGCCTGGATGATCAAAGGCTTCATTGCACTGCGGGAGCCCACGGGGCAGCTGGCACTGAGAATGGCCCGGCGGGGCTGTGTAGAGTCCACAGGCTTCAGTCCTCAGTGCTGCGTGAGCACCACTCGGCCATCTGCAGGCCGCTGGAGGGCGCTGTTGCGACGATCCTGAGGAGGGATGGGGCCCTGAGCATCTCACAGGGACCTCCTGGCCACGGTTATCACCCTCTTCAGCGGGGCTGGTCTCTTCTGGCAGTGCCAGGTCTGCTCCTTGGGCCTCCACCTGGGCAATGACCTGGAGGACAGGATCCGGAAAAAGTCATATTGTTCCCATGGGAAGAACTTTGCCCAGGAGCCACACTTCTGTAAGCTGCACTACCAGCTACCTGCTGCCTGTGCTGGGGTCTCCAGTCCTGAGCTCTAGGTGTGGCCCAGAGATTGTGCCTCGCCTGAAGATCTCTGGACCCAGGGCAGATGTGAGGTTTGCCTGTTCTATGATGTAGAAGAATCTAGACTTTTCTAGAAGGAGCCAAATAGAATTACACTGCACTTTCTGGGGCCGGGGACTGCAAGGAGGGACAGTGAAGAACCAGTTTTTCTGGTCACTTACATTACATACTCTGCATTCAAATCTCTCGAGGTAGAAATTGGAGGTCTGTTTTCTCTAATGTATTTTGTTTCCATAGTCTTGAGGCCATTTGGAGGTGACGATAGTGCGTCAGCTTGAGGGAATTACTAAAAAAATAAATAAAATTAGGGTCATAGGAGTGTCAGGATTGCTTTAATATACAACATGAATTTTATTGGTTTATTTTGAACATATTGGCCATAGAATCATTACTACAAGTAACTTTGAGATAATATAGATGTTTACATTGCTGTTTATAGCATTCTGGGTTGAGTATTTTAACTGACATTTGTATATAAGTACTTTAAAGAGAGATTTTGAGGTCAGGCATGATGGTACACACCTGTAATCCAGCACTCAGGAGACTGAGGCAGGAGGATCGCTGCAAGTTCAAGACCAGCCTGGGCTACAAAGTGAGCTCAAGGCCAGCCTGAACTGCATAGTGAGACCCTGCCTCAAAAAGACAAAATAAATAAGTAAATAAGGAGGTTTTCATTTTTTGATCTGCTCTCCTCACAGTTCCATCACACTTAGAGCTAGGAGGCTCTGCTCCTGGACGGGGTAGGGGCTGGCAGCGTTTCCCAGGTTCTTATTTGTCCCAGTTGATGAATTGGTCAGAACTGAGGGTGTGGAAGATCACCATTTTAGGGCAGAACTAAGAAAAGGAAAAGAAGTGCCCAGGGAGAAAGGGGTGCTTTTACGAAGAGAAGGTGCATCCTGCAAGCAGAATGGCCCCTGCAAGAACAGAGGGGTGGGGCCACAGCCACTTGCCACCCTTCGGCCCCTTTCATAGTTGGTCCCGATGGTCCCACTCCATCTTGTGCTGGGAGATTGATGTCAGGTGCCAGGTGTGGGTCGGTGTGTCCTTGTATCGGAACATTGCTACCAGGAGGCCAGTATATAGCTCAGCAAAACAGTGCTTGCCTGGCAGGCACAAGGTTCTGAGTTCAATGCTTGGTACAAAAAAAAAGATCCTTACTGGTGCAGGGTTCAGCTTGGTCCCATGTCCAGCTGTTCTGCATTTGTGGTTAATAAATCTCTTCAGCTGCATAGTGAGTTCAAGGGCAGCCTGAACTACATAGCAAGACCCTGCCTCAGAAAACAAATCTCAGCTGGCGGGTCTTGCCCAACTGCTCCAGCCATGTTGCCAGGCCTGAACATCCCCTATAGTTTTGGTTTTGTTTTTGCTATGTAGTGCAGACTGGCCTTGAGCTCACGGTGCTCCTCCTGCCTCAGCCTCCCAAGTACTGTAATTACAGATGTGTCTCACCACACCCAGCTACACTGTAGTTTTTTATGAAACCTGTTTTTCATTAGCATCACATCTTATCATCTGTGAAATGTACTAATGACGACATGAAGCTGTTCCTACGTCTACACTCTTTCCTCGGAGCTGCCTCTTTTTGGTCTGTTTACTGTGTCAGAGGCCATCACTAAAGGGAGGAATCTGTGGAAGGACCTCAATTGTACTCGAGTTCTGAATTGTATTGAGGTGCAGTTACTCATTCCGGCAGCAGATGGCGCACATCGCTGGTGTTGCCGGTGATGGGGGCGGCTGAAGTAACCGTGTACCTGCGGCTTTTGAGAATTTTGAAAAGTATTCTTCACAGTAATTTTTAATTCTCGTAACTTCCTAAAAAGCTCGCGCCACATTTTTTTTGTAAGGAGACTTGGTCTAAATTCATTCATTTTTAAAACAAGTACCTGCACATACACCCCCATTTTAAAGATGAGGAAATTGAAGTTAGAGGGAATTTGCTGGCTGCGAGGCTTGGCCTGAGCCCAGCACTTGGGAGGCAGAGGCAGGTGAGTGGGTGACTTAGTGTGAAAGACCTTGTGTCAAAACAAAAAAATAAAGCTGGGTGTGGTGGTGCACACCTACAATCCCAGCACTTGGGAGGCTGAGGCAGGAGGATCGTCTGTCAGCCTGGGTTACAAAGTGAGCTCAAGGCCAGCCTGAACTGCATAATGAGACCCTGTCTCAAAAAGACCAAAAAAAAATCCAAAACAAAACAAAAACAAAAAACGGTTGAGGATGTAATTCAGCGTGAGGGCCCTGGGTTCAGTCCCCGGAGGGGAGTGGTGTGATAAACTCTGAGACTCAAAGGAGACTAACCGATCTAGTTTTTATGTTATGTTAATGCTTATGATCCTTTTTCTCAGTTTTAAAAAAGTATAAATAAAAGCTCATGTTTTTCTAGATAAATCAACTCGAAATTTGTAGTGAATTCCTCATGTGTGACCATACATCCACTAGAGAAATTCTGAAACTCCCAGAAACCCGTGCGGTTTTTCTGCTCTTTACGCTGGGGTGGAACACGGCCTTCGGACGCTGAGCACATGCTGTAGTACGGAGCCATCGCTCTGCCTCCAGTGTTCTCTTACATCGGGTCTCTCCTTTGCTTACCCGGAAGTAAAAAGAAGCGTCTGTTGTTAAGTGGTAAAGGTTCCCTCCCTTCTGCTTTAAGCCAGTGCAGGGTCCTGCGCCCGCAGTCACAGGGCTTCTCACGCTGCCACTGGTTTCTCAGACCGGTACCTGTTGCTATGGCTGCAAAGCCAGCCAGCTAAGCTGCACTGCGGTCGGAATAGCTGTCCCTCCCTCCGCTGGGCAGGCTCCAGGGTCAGCGGCCAGGTCTGCTGTTTCATGTCCCAGCAAGGAGGCAGAGAGGAGGCGTTTGCTGTAGTCTGTCCATCTTTCTGTAAACCCAGTATAACTCGTTTAGTCCCTAGGAGGTCTGGAATACAACAGAGACACACTCTTGGGGTGACAGCGGTCAGGGTCTGGGGTCCCGTCCCTTCACTCAGCACCCTGAGCGCCTGCTGTGTGTGAGGCGCCATGCTGGCTGCTACTCAAAACACTCATGCCTGGTCCTGCTCCCAAGAGGCTGGAGAGTGGGGCTCCTGGGGTGCTTCTGTGGTGCCCATGTGGGGATGCCAGAAACTTGGAATGCTGGAACGCTGTGCCTCAGGGGGGCTGGGGGCAGAAACACTGTCCTGGGGCTGGCGATGTGAGATGGTTCTGCCTGCCCTAACGGCTGGGTAGCTGCCGGTGCCTGCTTTTGTGGACCAGGGGAACAGTACTTTCTGCTGCGCTGGGTTCTCTCCATATGGCCTGTCAGCACTGGCCCTCATACCCTACCTATGTAGAACTGGCTCGAAGAATGGGCACCCCCCCAACACACCATGTTCGAGTTGGGTATGGTGGTATGTGCCTATAATCCTAGCCCTAAGGAGGCTGAGACAGGAGCACTGCTGAGAGTTTGAGGCCAGCCTGGGCTATAGAGCGAAACTGTCTCCAAAAAACAAAGGAAAAAAGAAAAATAGACAATATATTAACTATGGTGATGGAGAAAAAGAGATCAGGTCCCTTTTGGGGTCCTTAGAGCCCCCCTCCTGCCCTGCACCTCTCCGGCCAGCGGGCCCGGGGCCTGGAGTCCTGTCCCCGGAGAGGCGCACTTCCTAGCTCTGCCACATTACTTGAGAACCTACTCTGAAGAACTTCCTGTTTCACACACGTTCGTGAGGCACACCTGTTACAGTAAACTACAAAGCTCTGCGCTGAAGCATCGTTTCTGCAAGTCCCCGAGAAGTGCTGCCCACCTCTGAGTGCGTCAGGAAATGCCGCAGCATGAAGCTGCTCGCTGAGTGTCTCCCTTGAGCCTTGTCACAAATGACCCAACTTCCCTGCCCATCTCCTGCTGTAAGATGGATGAAAGTCCCTTGGCTGCCCTCACATGGCCCAGAGGAGGCCACATGGGCTAAACACCTGGGGTGAGACACAGAAAGGCTTATTTCTTTGCATCTTCTCAGGGTAGCCCTCGGTCCTGTGGAAAAGCCGCTTCCAGGAGAGTTCTTTGGAATCAGGGAGAATGGGTAGGGCTGGGTGCGATGTGGTGAAGCCAGGAGCTCAAGGCAGGAGGGGGTGCTGGGGTGCAGTTATCTGGACATGGGATGTGCACGACTCAGGTCCCACAGTGCCAGGGAAAGGCGCGAGGACAGGAGGCCTGTGCAGCAGTCGGGGGTCTTCGCCCTGCTTCCTGCCTGCCTGAGCCTCACGGGGACTGGTTGGGGGTTGCACCTGGCAGGCCCCAAGCCTCGCTTGCTGCGCCCAGCTAAGTTCCGGATGCAGGGGAAACTGCTCCAGTCTGAAGCACCTCCCATTATGGCTTGTGTCTAGGTGTTCCCCAAAGCCTCACGCGGCCCTAGCGGGGATTTTCAGAGGTGGCTGGGTCTGGAGTGTGTGGTGCTGGGATGAAGAGTGTGTGGTTACTGAATTGGTGCACAGATTGGTGTGCGACACTGCTGAGTGGATACAGGAAGGCCCCCTGTGGGTGTGAGTGCTTCCTGCCCCGAGGGCATGAGGCCTGGGTGGAATATGAGGGAGGGACAGACGAGGACTGTGGCTGCTGCTGCTGTTGCTGCTTTTTGCTGCCTCACTGCTTTGCCGTCTTCTGCCTGCGTGAACTGTGTCTCTTCTGCGCTGCCCCTCCACTGTGCCACCCCGCCTTGGAGCCAGCTGACTGTGGACTGAAAACCCTACAACTGTGAGCTATAAGAACCCTTTCTTCCTTTAACTTTGGGTGTCAGGTATTTTGTCTCAGCAACAGAAAAATACCTAAAATGCCTCCAAAGAGGCCCAGGGCAGGGAGGCCCAGTGTCTGCAGTCCTGATCCACTCCCTGCTGGTCTGCCCTGCCTGAGGCTGGAAAGCGAAGTGTACTGAGGCCTCCTCTGGGCTCCCCTGTGCTCCCCACTTCGTGCTGGAGAAGTCCCTGAGCACAGCTGATGGCTTCAGCCCCTCCCTTCTCACCCTCCACCCACAGAGGATTGCTGACTTTGTCGCCCCCCCCCCCCCCCGGGGGCCTTGGTGACAGCAGCAAGCAGCAGCAGACATGGCTCTGCCCTCACAGAGCCTACCGGGTTTGGAGGACGGAAGTTTAAGGAATCAGGAAGCAAATGTCGCAATCACAGAGCAGGCAGGCGAGGGTGCTTCAGGAGCCGGGTGGCTGGGAGTGGTCTCATCCTAGGGAACAGCCTCAAGGCTCTGGATCAGCAACTGAAGTGAGAAGGAGGGACACAGCAGAGGGAGTGAGAGGGTCATGATTCCCCACAGGACACCTGCCATCAGCTAAGACCCTGGCATCCTATGTGGAGAAAGACATGCCGTGACTCCTGGGCCCTGCCTGAGGTTTTTTTTTTTTTTTTTTGAGACAGGGTCTTGTTAAGTTTGGGCTGGCCTTGAACTCACTACATAGCTCAGGCTGGTCTCGAACTCATGGTAATCCTCCTGCCTCTACTTCCCAGGGCTGGGATTACAGGTGTGCACCACCTCATCCAGGTCCCTGTCTGAACTCCTGACCTTGTGTATAACAAATGTTTGTTTTCAGTCACTGTGTTTCGGGGGTTTAGGGTGGTTTGTTGCTAAAGAAAGTAGAACACTTTGCTGAGGGGGGCAGGCTCTGCCTGGCTACCACACCCAGACGTATGACTGGGCTGGGCTGAAAGCCAGTTTTGTTGAAAGTCATCTTTTGAATATAGTGGTATTTTTAAAATTTATTATTATTATTTTTTTAGTTTTAGAGAAAAAATACAAAAACAAACAGAATAACAAAACAACATGAAAACAGTAACAATGATACAGGACAGTGACTTGACCGGGAGGGACATGTCTTCCCCAGTTGTGAAGTTCTTGTTCATTTCCATGCTTCATGCGGCAATTTCCAACCCTCCAATGGTTTTGAGGTATTTTTGTCCATTTTTAGAACTTTACAGAAGTTTTGCCTAATTACTTCTAATTTGCTTGTAGCTTACTGTTAATGCTTTTAAGCATTTGAAACAGTAGCCTGAGGGTCTAATTGATGAGTGGGCTGCTTGGATAAATTAATGTGTGAAACATACAGTGATTCCAGGCAGAGGATATAGCTCGGCAGCACAGTGCCTGCCTGGCAAGCACAAGGTCCTGAGTTCAATTCCTAGTAGCAAAAAAAAAAAAAAAAAGCAGTGATTCCACTTTTTTTTTTATTATTTTAAAGACAAAAGAATGGAGACATATAAACCAGAATAACACAAAAATAATACAGGAAATACAAAATTATAGAGAAGATAGTAGAGAATTAACACTGGATGCTGTATTACATAATGTTATCTTCACATTTGTTGCTCAGTTATACAGATGATGGCTCATTCGATTAATCAATTTTCTCCACCCTCCTTTCTGTTGTTCTACCATGCAATCAGTCATCTTCCCTCTGATAATAACTGTACTTTTGGGTTTATTTACTCCCCCGGGCTCTCATACTGGGAAGA
>PVLD010025225.1:0-24084 GCA_004027595.1 Dinomys branickii | reverse complement strand
TTCTTTAGAGCTGAGTAATATTCAATTGCGTAAAAATACCACAACTTTTTTATCCATTTCTCAGTGGATGGGCATTTGGGTTGCTTCCACAATTTAGCTATTACAAATTATATTGCTATACACATGGGTGCACATATATTGATGTAATGTGATATTTTCAGTTCTTCTGCGAAGATACCTAGAAGGGGAATAGCTGTATTGAATGGGACTAGTAGTCCTAGTTTACTGAGGAATCTCCAAACTGATTTCCACAGTACTTTCACCAATCTGCATTCCCACCAGTAGTGGAGAACAGTACCTATTTCTCCACAGCCTGGCCAGCACTTGCTTTTGGTTAATTTCTTAATGATGGTCATTCTTACAGGGATGAGATGGAGTCTCAGTGTTGTTTTAATTTGCACTTCTCAAAATTTATTTTTCATGTATTTATTTGCCATTTGTATTTCTTTATGTGAGAAGTGTGTGTTCATCTCAGATGCTCATTTTTTATTGGGTCTTTGAATTTGGGGGCTGTTATTTTTTATTTCTTTATATGTTCTAGATATGAGTCCTTTGAGGGACAGTAGGCTAAAATTTTGGGGTGTTCTTTTTACTCTGCTGGTGATTTCTTTAGATGTGCAAAAGCTTTTCAGTAAGATGCGATTCCAGTTGTTGATTTATTCAGGTATTTCCTATGCAGTTTTGCTTTTGTTCATGAATCCTGTGCCTACTCCTATGTCTTCGGGAATTTTCCCTCCTTTCTCTTCAAGCAGATTTAGTATTTCTGTTTCAATATTTAGATCTGTAGTCCATTTTGACTTGAGTTTGGTGCATGGTGATAGATATAGGTCTAGTTGTACTCTTCAGCACATGATGAGCCCGTTTTTCCAGCACTATATATTAAAAAGGCTCCCTTTTTTCAAGTAAACTTGTTTGGACCCTTTGTCAAGATAAGGTGGCTGACTGTGTCTGTGTTTGTGGCTGCATTTTTTAGTCTATTCCATTCAAGCTTATGTCTTTTTTTTTTTTTTTTTGCCAGTGCCATATTGATTTCATCACAGTAGCTTTTCAGTATAATTTCAAGTCAGGGATTTTGATGCCATCTGCTGTGCCTTTGTTGCCCAGGACTGCTTTTGCTATTTTGGGTCACTTCTCTTACGAGATGAACTTTAAGAATGTTTTCTATAGATGTATGAGGTATTCTAATGGTATTTTAAATGAAATTGCATTGAATCTGTACAAACATTTAGAAAGTGTGGCCACTTTCACAATGTTGGCTCTTCATATCAAAGAGAAAAGAATAACTTCCATTTTCTGAAATGTTCTTAAATCACCTTTTTCAGAATATTGTAGTTTTCACTGTTTAGATCTTTTACTTCTTTGGTTAGATTGATTCCTATATATTTAAATTTCTTGGATGCTATTGTAAAAATGTGGCTTCCTTAGTTTCTGTCTCAGTACATTTGTTGCTTGTGTACAGGAATACTATTGATTTTTGAGTGTTGGCTTTGTATCCAACTACACTATTTAATTCATTGATTAATTTTAGGAGTCTTCTGGTGGTGTTTTGGGGGTCTTCCATGTAAAGTATCATGTCATTTGTGAATAATGATAATTTCACTTCTTCCTTTCCTATTCTTATTCCTTTTATATCTGTCTCTTGTCAAATTGCTCTGGCTAATGTTTCCAGAACTATATTGAATATGAGTGGACAGTGGTCATCCTTGTCTTGTTCCTGCTTTTAAAGTGATATCTTTTAGTTTTTGTCCATTTAGTATGATGTTGGCTCTTGGTTTGTCACAGATGGCTTTTATCAGGTTGAGGTAAAGACCATCAATTCCTATTTTCTGTAGATTTTTTTTTCATGAATAGATGTTGAACTTTGCCAAAAGCTTTTTCTGCATCTATTGAGATGATTATGTGATTTTTCTCTTTGGCTCTGTTGATGTGATGTATTACATTTTGATTTGAATATATTAAAAGATCCCCACATCCCTGGGATGATTCCTACGTGGTCATGGTGTATTCTCTTCTTAATGATTTGCTGAATCCTCTTTGCTAGTATTTCATTGAGTATCTTTGCATCTATGTTCATTAGGGAGATTAGTCTATAGTTCTCCTTCATGGTTGAGTCTTTCTCTGGTTTTGGTATCAATATAATACTTCCCGCCAGAAATGAGTTAGACAGAAGTGCTTCCTTTTCAATTTCATTAAAGAGTTTGAGGAGTGTTGGCATTAAATCTTCTCTGAATGTCTTGTAGATTTCAGTTATAAATCCATCAGAACCTGGGCTTTTCTTTGTCAGTAGGTTTTTAATCACATTTTCAATGTCCATAATTGATATTGGATTATTTAAGATTTGTATAACTTCCTGATTCAACTTTGGAAATTAATACTTATCTAGAAATCTTTCCATTTCTTCTGTGTTTTCAATCGTATGGGAGTAAAGATTTTCAAAGTAGGTATGGATGATCTTCTGAATTTCTATAGGATCTGTAGTGATTTCAACTTTTTCATTCTGTATTGCATGAATTTGAGTCTTTTCTTTCCTTTTTGATAAGATTTGCTAGAGGTTTATTAATTTTGTATATTCTTTCAAAGAACTAACTCTTTGATTCATTAACTCTTTGTACTATTTTCTTTGTTTCAATTTCATTTATTTCTGTCCTGACCTTTATCATTTCTTCCCTTCTTTGGGCTTTGGGCTTGACTTGTTCTTTTTCTAAAATTTTCAGGTGTAGCATTGAGCTATTTATTTGTTCTCCTTCGTTTTTCCCGATATGTGCATTCACCACTATAAACTTTCCTCTGAGGGCTACTTTCAGTGCATCCCACAGATTCTGTTAAGTCGTGTTACCATTTTTATTTGCTTGAGATACTGTTTAATTTCTTCTACAATTTCTTCTGTGACCCATTTGTTGTTCAGGAAGCTATTATTTATTTTCTATATGTTTATGGAGTTCTTGTTGTATTTTTTTCATTAATTTCCAATTTCATTATGGTAAAGTCACATAGTATACATGGGACAATTTGAATTCCTTTGCATTTAGTTAAGCTTGTTCTATGGGCTAGTATGTTGTCTATTTTAGAGAAAGTCCCATGTGCAGGTAAAAAGAATATGTATTCTGATATCGTGGGGTGGAACACTCTCTGAATGTGTGCTATGTCCATTTGTTCACAAATTTTGTTCAATTCTGCAATTCATTTGCTGATATTTTTGTCCTGTTGACCTATCTCTTTGTGTCAGTGGGGTGTTAAGTTCCCCTATTACAACAGTGTCATTTGTTATTTGGTTTTTCATGTCTATTAAAATTTGTCTTACATAGTTCGGTGCTCCCATGTTTGGTGCACACATATTTATGGTTTTTGTGACTTCTTGAATTTTTCCTCTCATAAGTATGTAGTGACCTTCTTTATCGCTTTTGATCATCTTGGTTTGAAGTTTGCATTGTCTGCAAATAGAAACCATTATTTTTAATGAACTAATAGAAATTAGTAGTATACTTAGCTACCGTGTGTATACATGTGTATTTTTTTCTTACCCAGTGGCAATTTTTTTTCCTTTTGAGCAGTTTCTCTCCTTTTCATAATAAGATTCTTTCCCTTTCACAATATATACATTTTCCTAGTGTGTTTTTCTGATTCCTTTCGCTGTTATTGCTATTGGCACTATATCCCAATGAAGTAATCATACCAATCTGTAGCAGCCCATCTTCATAATATCTGAGTTGCTGTTTTTATTAAACGATGAAAAAATGAATGGCATTTAGAATAGGACAATGCTTTCAGATATGGGCTATTTATATGGCACATGTTATTTAGCATAATTAGTCCTTATCTACTGAACAGCTTCAGATATCTAAATGCCTTCTGACGTGATATTTGTCCTTGTTGATATTTTATTATAAGCCTGGAATCCAGATAGACTAATTTTTTAATTAAGAGTAAGTATAGTCTAGTCAATTGTCTAACACGAGAAGGGCTGTCATGGAGCACTCCAAATGCCACTTCCCTTTCTTATAATCCTGGGATGCATGGCTAATTTATCACAGTAATTTTTTTTCCCTTTGAGTCTAAATAAGGCTCCAGGGTTTTTCTCAATAACTTATTTGAAGGAAACATTCACAATAAGTAAAATATAGGAAAAACACTGCAGTTCTACCCTCACTGTAAAGAAAAAAGTTTGGCATAATTTTATGGAGCCACATAATTTTACATAATTTACACACTTTAGCTAATGTTTTATTGACCCCTTTTGGTTTCCTCTGTGTCTATACAATATTCATTGTTATATAGTTAGATTAGAACTTCTGTCTTTGTTCTTGGTAAGGACAAAGTAACTTCTTTTTTCTGTATTTGTGAATCAATTTATTTACTTATTTCCAAATTTTAATTTTATTGAGATTGATGATTTAGCCCATGGTTAGAGTTTCAGATTGAGGAAATGCTTTAACATGTACATATTTAATGGGTTACTTTATCTTAAAGTTACTACAATATCTCCTCTGATGTTCCTGCAGGACTCACTGAATCTTGGGCTTTATCTTTGTTTTATTTCAAAGGGAATAATAACAAAAGAACAACAGCAACATACAAGTATCACGAATTATACAAAACAAAGCAAGTACATTAAAAATGATAAAGGGTTTTCAAACAAAATGATAGTAATTAACAGTGGTTGTTATCTTCCATATTGTTATCTTCAATGAAGTTGCTCAATTATCAGATGCAAGAATGCAAGATTGATCAAACCATGAAAGAGAATAAAAACATAATAATTAAATAAACTAGAGAAAATACAGTCTCACTAGACTAGATGGTAGCTACTAACCAATGGTTGTTATATTGTATATTGTCTTCAAATAAATTGCTCAGATTACCAGATATAAGCATGCAAAATTGGTCCAAATAAAAAAATTAACTGTTCCTTTCAATCGGCAATATAGTTGTCTCAGCTATAGTGTGTGTGTGTGTGTGTGTGTGTGTGTGTGTGTGTATATATATATATATCCTTCCTACTTTTTTTGTTTTTCTTCTTTCCCTCATCCAAGTTGTTCATCTGAACAATTTCTTTTGCTTTCATGTTATCTATTGTACATTTAGGTTTTATTTATTCTTTCAGGTTCTTGCACTAGGGAAACAATATGATGTTTACACATGTGGCTCCAATTTACTTCAAGTATGAGTACGGTATTTAGTTGAATCCATTTACCTATGAAACCCTACAGTTTATCATTTTTATAGCTGAGTAATACTCCATTGTACAAAGATACCACATCATTTTTATCCATTCCTCAGTTGGTGGGCATTGGGGTTGTTTCCAAGATTTAGTTATGAAAAATTCCTCTGCTATAAAGATGGGTGATATATATCACTGTGGTATGACGCTTTTAATTCTTCTGGGAAAACACCCAGAAGTTGGATAACTGGGTTAAGTGGGACTTCTAATCCTAGTTTTGTGATTAATCTCAACACTGATATCCACAGTGGTTTCACCAATATACACTTCCCACAGCAGTGAAAGAGGATTCCTTTTTCCCCACAGCCTCTTCAGCATTTGCTATTGGTTGATTTCTTAAAGATAGCCATTCTTACTGGGGTGAAGTGAAATCTCAGTGTTGTTTTAATTTGCATTTCTCAAATGACTAATGCTGTTGAATATTTTTCATGTATTTATTTGCCATTTGTATTTCTTTATCTGAGAAGTGTGTGTTCATCTTAGATGTCATTTTTGTACTGGGTCTTTGAATTTTGGGGGGCTGATGTTTTTTAATGCTTTATATGTTCTAGATAGGTGTCTTTTGTCTGAGGGACAGTTGGCTGAGATTTTTTCTGAATTTGTGTGTTTTCTTTTTACTCTGTTGGTGATTTCCTGAGATGTGTAAAGACTTTTCAGTAAGATGAGATCCCAGTTATTGATTTTTTGAAATATTTCTCATTCAGTTTTGCTTTTGTTCATGAACTCTATGAGCACTTATATGTCTTAGAGATTTTTACCTACTTTCTCTTTCAGTAGATTTAGTGTTTCTGTTCTAATATTTAGATATGTAGTCTATTTTGACTTGAGTTTGGTGAATGGTGATAGATATAAGTGTAGTTTCAGTCTCTGGAACATTGAAAGCCAGTTTTTCCAGCACCCTTTATAAAGGAGGCTATCTTTCTTACAGTGAATGTGTTCGGCAACTTCGTCAAAGATAAGATGGATGAGTATGTCTGCATCTTCTAGTCTCTTCCATTGATCTTCAAGTCGGCTTTTCTTGCTACTACCATGCTGATTTTATCATAGCAGCCTTATGGTATAATTTCAAGTCTGGGATTTTCATACTTCCTACCTTTCCTTGTTGACGAGGATTGCTTTTGATATTCTAGGTGTCTTCTTGTTGCAGATGAATTTTAGGAATGCTTTCTTTAGGTTTGTAAAGTATACTAATGGTACTTTAATTGGGATTGCATTAAATCTGTACAACAATTTTGGCAGTATGATTATTTTCACAATGGGATTTTCCTGTCCATAAGCAAGGAATATCTTTCCAATTTCTGAAATCCTCTTGATCTTTTTTTCAGAGTACTGTACTTTTCACTGTAGAGATCTTTTACTTGTTTTGTTAGATTGATTCTTAAGTATTTAATTTTTTAGATGCCATTATGAAAACTGTGGTTTCCCTAATTTCTCTCTCAGTCTGTTTGTTGTTTGTGTATAGGAATGCTATTAATTTTTGAGTGTTGACTTTGTATCCAGCTATGCTACTAAATTTGGTTATTAAATCTATAAGACTCTTGGTTTAGTTTTTTGGTTCTTCTACGTAGAGTAACATCATCTGTGAATAATGATAATTTCCCTTCTTCTTTCCCTATCCTTTTTCCTCTTTTTTTCCTCCCTCTACTCTAATTGGTCTGGCTAATATTTCCAGAACTACATTGAATAAGAGTGATGACGGTGGACATCCCTGTCTTGTTCCTGATTTTAAAATGAAAGTTTTCAATTTTTTACCATTTAATATGACGTGAGTCATTGGTTTATCATAGACAACTTTGATCAGATTGAGGTAAACGTCCTGTTTTCTGTAGGGTTTTTATTATGAATGAGTGTTGCAGTTTATCAAAAGCTTTTCCTGCATGAATTGAGATGATCATGTGATTTGTCTTTGACTCTACTGATGTGCTGTATTACACTAATTAATTTGTGTATATTGTACCATCACTGCATTCCTGGGCTGAATCCAACTTGGTCCTGCTGTACAAGCTTCCTGATGATTTGTTGCATTCTTTGCTATCATTTTAGTGAGAATTTTTGCATCTATATTCATTAGGGAGATTGGTCTGTAATTCTCCTTTTTGGCTGGGTTTTTCTCTAGTTTTGGTATCAGGATGGTACTTGCGCTAGGAATTATTTGAGGACAATTCCTTCCCTTTCAATTTCATTGAAGAGTTTCGAAGAATTGGGATTAAATATTCTCTAAATTTCTTGTACAATTCAGCTGTCAATCCATCAGGACCTGGGCTTTTCTTTGTCAGTAGGTTTTTAGTCATGTTTTTATTACATTTTCAATTTCATTTGCTGATATTGAATTATTCAAACTTTTGTATCTTATTCCTTGATCTTTGGTAATTCATGTGTGTAGAAATATGTCCATTTACTCTGTGTTTTCTATTATTTGAGGGGAATGATTTTCTAAGTAGGTATTGATGATCTTCTGAATTTCTACAGGATCTGTAGTGATCTCATCTCTTTTATTCTTTATTACAAGAATTTGAGTTTTTTGTTTCCTTTTTGGATAAGGTTGGCTAAAGATTTATTAATTTTATTTATTCTTTGAAAGAACTAACACCTTGATTCACTAATTCTTTATGTTTGATTTTTAGTCTTCATTCAGTTAATTTCTTCCCTGAGCTTTATAATTTCCTGCCTTCATTGTGCTTTGGGCTTAACTTGTTCTTTTTCTAGAAGCTTGAGGTACAGCATGTGATTGTTTATTTGTGCTCCTGTTTTCCTGATGTCGGAATTCACCAGTATACATTTCTCTCTGAGGACTACTTTCATTGCATCCAACAGATTTCTGTAATTTGTATCTATATTTTCATTACACTGTAAATATTGTTTAATTTGTTCTTTGATATCATCTGTGACCCATTGATTGTTCAGGAGGGTGTTATTTAGTTTCCATGTGTTTATGAAGTTTTTGTGATTTCTTCTTTGATTAATTTCCAAATTCATTGCACTATGGTCTTATAGTATGTATGAGATAATTTCAATCCTTTGCATTTAGTTAAGCATGTTCTATGTGCTAGCATATGGTCCATTTTGGAGAACACTCCATATACCGCTGAGCAGAATGTGGTTTCTGATGTTGTTGAGAGGAACACTCTCTAAAGGTCTACAGAGGCCATTTGTTCACAAGTTTGGTTTAGTTCCATTATTTCTTTGCTGATTTTTTTGTCTAATTGATCTATCTCTTTGTGATAATGGGGTGTTAAGTTCTCCTGTTATTATTGTGTTGCTGTTTATTTTATTTTTCAAGCCTGTTAAAATTTGTCTTATATAGTTTTGCACCCTTTTATTTGGTGCTCAGATGTTTATGATTGTTATCTCTTCCTCATAAAGTTTTCGCCTCACACACATATAGTGACCATTTTTATCTCTTTTGGTTGTTCTTGGTTGGAAGTTAACATTGTCTGCAAACAGAATAGCTATACCTACCTTTTTCTTTGTTCTTGTCTCATGGAGTATTGTTTTTCACCCTTTTATTTTTCAGTCTACAAATTTCCTTTTGAGTTTCCTTTTGTGTTTCTTGTATACAGCATATTGTAGGATTTTGTTTCTTGATCCAGTCTACCAGTGTGCTTCTTTTGATTGGTGAACTGAGTCCATTTACATTGATATTTATGACTGATATATATTGACTTTTCTTTGTCACATTATTTTCCTACTGTAGGTTCCTCATTTTTCCCTCTGATTAATTGCTTGATCTGCTTGCCAGTTCCTTTTGGTTGTTGTTCTTCATGTTGTGGTCTCTTTTATCTCTTTCTAGAATATCCTTTAGTATTCTTTGTAGGGTTGGTTTGGTGCCCATGAATTTCTTCTGTTTTTCTTTACCATTTAAACATTTTATTTCTCCATTAGTCTTGAGGAGCAGTTTTGCAAAGTACATCAATCTGGGTTGGAAGTTGTTTTCTTTTAGGATCTGAAATATTTCACTTCAAACTCATCTTCATTTGATGGCTTGTGTTGAGAAATCTGCAATCATTCTGATGGGTTTCCTTTTATAGGTGTTCTGTTTCTTTTCTCTAATAGCTGTAATATTTAGTACTTTGGCTGAATTGCTGGAATCTTTATTAGTATATGTCTTGGTATAGATTTTTTTGGTTATCGCTAATTGGAGTCATATATGCCTAACTTACTGTATGTCCAGTTGTTTTTCCATGCGTCAGAAATTTTCTGCTATTACTATTGCAAATAGACTTTATGTCATTTGTGTTTCCATCTGTGGTTTCATAGAAAACTATTAATCTTATGATATTTATTTTTGCTTCATCTTGCTGCTGATGTATTGTTATTTCCTGTTATTTTAAGAGTTCTTTTCTTTCATGGTCATTAGCAGCAATGCTCTCTTCTATTTTGAAAGTCTATCTTCAGCCTCATTGAAGTGGTTTTGCCAACTTTTGATGGAACTTTTAATTTCCTGGATATCTGTATCTATTTCATCCATTCCAGCTTTTTCTATATTGTTCATTCCAGGTTTCCCTGATTTTTTATGCTCCTCTATTTTCTTATCTATGTCTCCTTTAGGTGTGCTAGGCAATTCTATCAGTATTATAATTTCTTTTATTATCTGAGAAATTATTTCTGATTTGATGTCTTCTATATCTTCTTGATGGAGTTGTTTCTTTAATTCAGCTACTTCAGCTGAAATTTCAGAAATTTCAGGCATATGACTTCCAAGCTCTTCTGTGTCAATTTTTCCTGACTTACTCTGGGTGCAATGGAGCTCTGAGATTGCATTTTCCTCCTTTGTTTTGTCATTTTTGAAAATCCAGGCATTCCCTGGAACTCAGCATTACTCGCAGGATGATGTGGGTGTGACAGGGCAGGGAACCGAAGGCCCCCAGTGGTAGACATGGCTTCCGCAATGGCATGTGGGGTGGAGTTTGGTTGCCAATACTCTCAAAGCTCTCTGGGGCTCAGCTTGGTATCCAGGTGGGGTTCTCAAAGCTGTCTGAGTTTCATCACTGCTTGTACAAGGCTGCAGCAATGGGCAGGTCATGGTCCCTAAGGCTCTAGACACTTCCTGGGACACAGCCTGGTTCCCACACCAGAGTGGGAGGAATGGGGATGGCTCACCAGAGTTCCTGAAACTGTCTGGGGTTCATCCCAGCTTCCACAAGGGTGCAGGGGTGAGCAGGTCATGGTCACCAAGGCTGCAGAGAGAGTTTGAGACTCAGCCTGGTACCCATGCTGGTGGGGGCAGGGGAGGGTACAGTCACCAAGGCTGCTAAATCTGTCTGAGGTTGAGCCTGGTGCTGGTAACAGTGTGTTGGGGGTGCAGAGAATGGCCCTTGAAGCTGTATGGGGCTGTGTCTGGCTTCCACACTGGTAGGGGAGGGACAAGGGAAGCTCCTGAGGTTCCTGAATCTGCGTGGGGTACATTCCAGCTTCCACAAGGGTGGGAAGGGTTAGGTTGTGATCACCAAGGCTTCCAAGACTGTCTGGGACCCAGCCTGCTTCCCATGCCATTTAGGAGGAGCGAGGGCACACTCACTGAAGGCACTGAATCTCTCTAGACTTTTTCAATTTGTAGGTTTTCATTACTGTTTTAATTTCATTGCCTTTTATTAAAATTAGGTGGGTTTTATATCCTCTTCATTCAGTTTTGGTGATTCACATGCATCTAGGAATGTATTAATTTCTTATGTATTCTTCAACTTATTGAGTTACATGTTCTAGAAGTACTTAATAATATTATTCTTAATATTAGCAATGTCCGTTAAGATTTCACTTTTGCATTTTTATCTCATTAATAATAACCTTTCCTTTTTTGATAAGATTTGCTAAGAAGTTGTCTAGAAGGGGTGATAGTGGACATCGTTTACTTGTTCCTGATTTTAGAATGAAAGCTTTAATTACCATTTAGTGTGATACTGGCTGTTAAATTGTCATAGATGACTTTTATCAGAGATAATCAGTGGAGATAAAGGACTTCTATTCTTATTATCTGTAGGGTTTTTATCATGAATATGTGTTACAGTTTGTCAAATCCTTTTGCCCAATCCATTGATATGGTCATATGTGTGGTTTTATCTCTGTTTCCATTAGTGCAGAGTATTATATATATTGATTTGCATATGTTGAAACATTTCTGCATCCCTTGGATAAATCCTACATGGTCATGGTGTACAAATATCTTGATGATTTGCTGCATTGTGATTTCCAGAATTTTATTGATGATTTTTTCCTCTATATTCATTAGGGTGATTGGCCTATAGTTATCTTTTCTGGTTGGACTCTTTTCTGGTTTTAGTATCAGGGTAATGCTTGATTCCAGGAATGAATTTGTGAGAATTGCTTTTCCTTTCAATTTCATTAGAGTTTGTGGTTTAGTGGCATTAGATCTTCTTTGAATGTCTTTTCGAATTCAACAATGAATCCATCCAGATATGGAGTTTTCTTTGTTGGTCATTTTTAGTTATATCTTGAATTTCATTGACTGATATTGGAGTATTTAATATTTATATATCTTTTTAATTCAGCTTTAACAATTCATATATTTCTGAGAATCTCTCAATTTCTTCTATGTGTTTCATCTCATTTGAGAGAGGTTTTTGAAGTAGGGATTGATGAACCTCTGGATTTATGCAGGATGTGATGTGATTTCACCCTTTTCATTCTTAATTTCATGGATTTGAGTATTTTCTTTCCTTTTTTGAAAAAGTTGTCTAAGTTCTTGTGTATTTTATTTAATCTTACAAAAAATCTCTTTGCTCCATTCATTGTTTGTATTGCTTTCTTAGTCTCAATTTCTTTCACTTCTGCTCTGATTTTTATAGATTCCTCTCTCATGTGTGCTTTGGATCTGAATTACACTTTTTTTAAGTTCTTTGAGTTTATCATTAGTTTATTTGAGTTTATTCTGTTTTTCTGATGCAGGAATACTCTGCTATAAATTTCAGTCATAGGGATATTTTCTTTGCATCTGGTAGATTCTGGTACATTGTATTGATATTTTCATTTAAATATAAAAACTTTCTTCTTTTTTCTTTAATTTCTTCTGTGACAGGTCGGTTGTTCAGGAGGGTGTTATTCCATTTCCATGTATTTATGCAATTTTATGGTTTCTTTTGCCATTGATTTCCAATTTAATTGCACTAAGAACTAACATTATGCATGGGATCTTCTGGAAGGTGTACAAGGTTAACTCTTGAAGACATATGTGTAATCATAGACTTTATGAATAAAACACAAATCATACAGGAAATATTGCAAAGAATCAACAACTGGGATCTCATCTTACTAAAACGTTCTTACATGGTAAAAGAAACTACCACGGGATTGAAGTGGCAATGCACATAATGGGAAAATATCATGCATTACTCAGCAAATGATTAAATCTACTATACATAAAGAACTTCAAAAAACCAGACCCTCTAGCTGGGAATGTAGCTTAGTGGAATAAGTGCTTACCTGGCAATTGCAAGATCCTGAGTTCGATACCCAGTACTGAAAAAAAAAAAAAAACAGACCCCTATAATTCTGAGCCCCAATCCAAACTGGGCATCTAAAAATGAATAGTAATTTATCTGATTAAGAAATACAAACAACAAAATGTATGAAAATATGTTTAACATAACTGGTCAATCAAGAAATGCTGATTAAAATGATACCGATATTCCATCACATTCCACAAAGAATGGCTATCACCAAGAAATCAGCCAGTAACAAAAGTGAGTTCATCTCTAAGGAAAAATAAACACTTCTGTATTTTTTGAAGAACAACCACTGTGGAAATAAGTGTGGATTCCTCAGAAAACTAAAACTAGTGTTTTCATTTGACTCATTCTATTTCCCTCCTTGGTATCTTTCCAAAATCACTAAAAACACTGTAGCACAGCAATATATACACTCCCATATTTGTAGTAGTACAGTTTGCAATAGGTAAATCTTGGAAAGATACCAAATGTTCATCAATGGATGAATGGATAAAGATATGTTACACACACACACACACACACACACACACACACACACAATGGAATACTACTCTGCCATCAAGAATGATAAACTCAGAAACAAAGACAGGCCCAGACACACAGGTGCACACAGGCAGGACCAAGAAGACCAGGTCCTGGAATGAGTGCACATGAAGGCTCAGGTGAGATCAGCAGCTTGGAAATGTCTGAAGCAGCATTGTGGAACCAGCAGTTGGAAAGTTAGTTGAACCATCCTTGGCCTCAGTACATAGACATGCAGAATAGAAACAGGCAGATTCACCTTTCTATACCAAAGGCTTTTAGATAATTCTACCAACAGAAGACCTGTTTCACTCCCCACATCCAGAGGCCAAGATCAGCTCCTTCACCAGCACAAATCCCACAGCAAACTTTGATGGATTACACAGAACATTTGAGATCTGACTTGGACACTACCACAGAACTGTGAACACCAGAGGAATTTTATCCTTTCTATTCTTTGTATGCATGGTTTTCCTTTTGCTATCTGGTTGGGTTTTGTTATGTACTTTGTGTTTATATTATCTTTTCTTTACATTTTGGCCTCATGTTTTCTCCTTCTTCTTTATTTTTTCATTGTATACAATGTTATCTTTCTTTGTGTTTTCTTCTACTGATCTGATTTATCTCTTTTCCCAGCTATCCTTGAATTTATGATACTATCATGTGAATAAACATTGTCTATTTTCTTTCTAATTCACGTCAATACCCTTTTTCTTTCTCTTTCATTCTATCTCTCCCATGTTCTCCAGTTCCTCAAGCTCAGGTGATCCTCACTTGTCCTCTAGTCTTTCATCTACTATATTTGACCTCATTCATCTTTCTATCTTAACCTCTGTTAATAGCCCCCTGCACTATATGAAAAATAACTCCACTGTATGGAAAATCACTACATACATGTAACTTGCATGTGTTTAATTTTATTCTATGGCTTCAGAATTTACTCCTGTGATTAAAGGTATCAGATTAATAGTTTTCATATTTTATCAGCAGCTAAGCTGTACTTAAAACTATTGTTATTGCTGACTACTAGTTTAGCCAGGATACAATACATGATATAATCACTTTTTCTCCTTTGTATAACTCTGTGAATGTATCAGGTCTTAATCACCACCATAATTCAGTATCAAAGGACCGGGTGCAGAGTCATATAGCAACTTTTCAATCTTTAACAATTTGAGAAAGTAGGATCTTGGATACACATAAACACATATCTAGAAGATATTCCAGAAGAATAGACATCTCTTAGGGAAGCCTAAATACTAGTGACAAAGCTATCTACCATAAGAAATTGACAAGGATCAACACTCAAAGGTTGTTTGATCAATCTTGTATGTCTATATCTGTTATCCTGAGCATACACTTTGAAGATATCAGTATGCAATGCAACAACTATTGTCGGTTTTCTGCTGCTTAGTCTACAATTCAATTCTGACTATACTGTTATTGTGCTACTTTGTGTCTCTTTGTTAATGCTTTCCGTTTTTTTTTCTTTTTCTGTTTTTGTTGATGTAGTTCTTTTTCTTTCACACTGTAAAACAAAAAAAAGGAAGAAAAAAATGGAAAGAGAGGGAAAAAAGGAGAAGGGGAAAAGAAGAAATGAAAAGAAAAAGGAAGGAAGGGATAATTATCTATGTATGTAAGTAAGTATGTATGTATATGCAGCATATCTAACTTACTTGTATTACTGACTTAGGTCACTTTGTTGTAAGGAATAGTTGATGATTACTTGTTTGATCAATTTTGCATGTCTATATCTGTTTTCCTGAATATACACTTCGAAGTTATCAATATGTAATGCAACAACCATTGTTGATTCCATGTCACCTTGTCTGTAACTCAGTTTTGATTGTACTATTCTTTTGCTACTTTGTGTCTGTTTGTTAATATGTTTTTGTTCTTTACTTTTAAAATTAAAAAAAGTAAAATAAAAATGGATAATAGAAAATGTAAGACACAGAAGCTAAATGAAACCCCAGACCACCACCCCACTCAGCACAAGCCTACACACAACATGATACATGAAATCAGAAGACAAAAATTTAGACTTTCTGAAATGATAGAAAGAGAAATGAAAAACAACTGGAAAAGGCTACAGAAAAAATAATCTCTCAAGTATGAAAACAAATGCTTGAAATGAAAAATACTAAAGTAGACATACATTAGAAAATAGATCTTAAAAAAATGATGGAAAGCATTAATGTCCCAGATAGGAAAGAAGGGGAATCCATGAAGCAGACAGAAAGAAAAATCCAAGAGACTATAAACTCCATTGAATGTATATGCGACAGATTAAACAAAGGTGACGTAGATTCTCAGATCTCCAAGACAGAATTTCAACTAGGGACCGTGAAAAGAAAGATATATTAAAAATTGCAAGAGACCATGAAAAACTAATCCACTAGCTGCAAGATGAAGCAAAGAAGAACAAAATAAGTTTGACTAGGGTCAATGAGAAAGATGGAGATCATAAAAAAGCCACAAAAATCTTCACACAAATACTGGCAGAAAACTACCCAAACACGGATAAAGCATTTGGATACAAATAAATGAAGAATATAGAGAGAAGAAAAAAGTCACCTATAAAGGAAAGCACATAAGAATCACAAAAGGCTTCTCAGCACAAATCCTCAAATCAAGGAAAGCCCAGAGTGAAGTAGTTCAAGCCCTGAAAGAAAACAAACTCCAACCCAGATTGATATACCCTACAAAGCTATCTTTGAGCACTGATGGAGAAATAAGATACTTTCATGATAAAGAACATCAGAGGAAATTGATGACCACCAAATCAACTCTTCAGAATGATCTGAATAATGTATTAGAAAAATGACAAAGAGAACAGTAGGAAGAACACCAATACAAAAAATCCGTAAGTCCGGGCAAGCATTTAAACAGAGGGACATGACAGGGAACCAAGAACATGAAAATAATATGAAAACGATATACTAATACATATCTGTTATAACTATCAAAGTAAATGATCTCAATTCATCTATCAAAAGAGAAAGACTGACAGAATGGGTCAATATTCAAGATCCTACAATATGCTACTTTCAATAAACATATTTAACTCACAAAGAAATTCAAAGGCAAAAGATGGAAAATAATACTCCATGTGACAAGAGTATAATTGGTACAACTACTGGAAATCAGTGTGGAGATTCCTCAACATAGTAGTATTAGAAGTGCCGTGTGACCCAGCTCTTCCTCTCCTGGATACCTCATACCACAGTGATATATGTGCACCCATGTTTATAGCAGCACAATTTGGAATAGTTAAATCATAGAAACAACTCAAATACCTATCAACTGAGGAACGGACAAACTAGATTTTTTTACATAATGGAGTACTACTCAGCCATAAACAAGGATAAATTTGAGGCATTTCTAAGTGAATAGATGCAACTTGAGCCATATTCTAAAGTAAAATAAATCAGACTCACATGTGTAAACATTTCATTGTCTCCCTGGTGTAAGAACCCGAACGAGTAAAGAAGGAAAAAAAGGTAAAATAGATATTGTGAAATGGGAAATAATTGTTCAAAATGAAAGAATTGGTGTGGGGGAAAGGGAAGGAAGGAAGAAAAAGGGAAAAATGATAACATAGCATTAAATGGAAACATTCTCTGTAAAAAGGTAGAGGAAAATGGGTTGAAAGGAGAAGAAGGGATTGAGAAAATTAGAGAAATCAAAATATACCATGTACAAGTACAAATTCCCTATGAAGTATATCATCATTGTGTATATCTAAAATGTACCAATAGGGGCTGGGGATATAGCTCAGTGGAATAAGCGCCTGCCTAGCAAGCGCAGGGTCCTGTGTTCGATCCCCAGTACCGCAAAAAATAAATAAATAAATAAATAAAATAAAATAAAATGTACCAATAAACTTAGTTATATAAAAATAAGAAAATTATATTAAATTTGTCATTGTTTATATCCAAGTAGTATTCCTTATATAGATATCACATTTTCTTAGGGAAACTAAGTAGAATAAAGATATACCATGTACAGTAATTTAATAGCACAAATTAAAATTAACTTTAGAGACCAGAGCTTGGTGTGATGCCACACGCTTGAAATCCCAACATTTGGGAGGCTGAGACAGAAGGATCACCCCCATAAATTCTAGGCCAGCCTGAACAGACTGAACTACAAAGAAAGATCTTGTCTCAAGAAAAATAGGCCATAACATAATCTTCATGCAAATAATATCAATAAGAATGAAAGGTGAAATAGAACTAAAGGAGCAGGAAGTGTTGGGTTGGGAAAACAAAGGGATTTAAAAAGAAAAAGAAAAGAAGTTATAATATATACATGTAACTATTCCCCAAGATGTTTGTAAACTACATTAACTGAAAGTATGTACAAATAAAATAAAAATGAAAAAAAGAAGAAATGAGAAATTTCTAGGTAAACGAATGGATCTTAAGACCCTATTTATTTTTTTATTTTAAAAAGAATAAGAGTAACAAAATAACACCAAAGACAAAAGGAAAGCAACACAAAACAATAAACTAGATAAAGGATTTCCAAACTACATGATAGGAATGGACTATGGTTGTTCTATTACATATTGTTATCTTCAACAAAGTTGCTCAGATTAGCAGATTTAAGAATGAATGATTGATCAAAAAATTAAAGAGAATAAAAAGTAATGAAAAAAACAATTGAAATGCTACAGAGCTTCACTAACCAAGATGGGAGGAATTCAACAATGGCTGTTACATTGCATATTGTTGTTGAGATCATATTCTTAAGTGAAATAAATTAGATGCACATGTTTAATATCACACAGTTTCTCTGGTATGAGAAACTTAAAGGGTAAATAGGATCCAAAATATATAACAGATATTGGGAAATAGGAAATATTCAAATGAGAAAGAGAAGAAGGAAAGCAGAGGGGAAATGAGGAAATTGAAGAGAAAAAAATGGAGTCAAAGCGTTTGTAAATAAGAGTAGGGTAAGCAATTGACTGAGGAATGAGTGAGGAGAAAAGAACAGGTTATATTATGTACAGGTGCAAATTCCTATGAAGAAATGGGATCATTTTGTATATTCAGTGATTTTTTACATTAATTTCTAGTTAAATTGCTCTAAGATCCAATATGAGTGGAATTTTTTATGTTTTATTTATTCAACTTTGACTTACACACTGCTATATGTCTATTTTGGAGAAAGTTTCATGTACTGAGAAGAAAGCTTATTTTGTTAATTGGGTGGGATCTTCTATAGATACATGTTCAACTCTGATATTTCTTTGCTGATTTCTCTGTCTAGCTAATCTCTCTACTTGCAACAGTGGTACATTAATATCCTCACTATTGTTTTATAGATCTTTATATGATCTTTTATATGAATTAGTGTTTGTTTAATGAACATGGGTGTGCTGGTGTTTAATGAATATATACTTAAAACTGTTATCTCTTCCTGTTGAATTGCTCTCTTAACAAATATACAGTGAATTACTTTGCCTCATCTCATTAGTTTTGGCTTGAAGTTCACTTTTGATGAAAACAGTATATCTATCTCTACTTATTTTGGGGATCTCTTCGTGTCAAATAGCTGCCCACTCTTCTTTTTTTAAGTTATGAATTTCTGTTGGACTAAATATATTTATTTTATATAGCATATCTTTCTTGCTTTTCATTTTTATTCAATCATCAAATCTGTGTCCTTTTATTGAGTAGTGGATAACATTCTGATTAACACATTACTTATAGGTTTGACTTATGATTGTTATTGTTTTATTTTCCTGTTGATATCTTGTGTTTTGTTTTCTGCTTAACTGCATATACTTCCTTGCATGTTCATTTTATTAGAATTTTGGCATTGTTTGCTTTATTTTCTCTTTCTAGTATTTTCTTGAGAATGTTTTGAAATCACGGTTTGGTGTCCATGAAATTCTTAAGGTGCTCTTGAGAAAAGATGGTAATTTTCCATCAATTTTGAGAGATAGTTTTGTAATATCTATCTATCTACATTGGAATTTGGTCTCTTTTAGAACTTGAAATAATTCACTTCATTTTCTGCTGTCCATTAAATTTTGTGTTGAGAGGTCTCCTCAAATTATAATATTTTTAACTTTATAATTGAATTATTACACTTCTCAAACAGCCTTTAAGGTTGTTTGTGCTGGAATTCTGCAGTGTTGACTGTGATGTGTTGTGGGGGAGTTCTTTATGATCATGGCTAGTTTGAGTTTCGTATTCCCCACTTACATGTGTGTTAAATTCTCTCACTATATGTGGAATGTTTCTGCTATCATTTCTGTATACAGATTTTAGGTCATTTGTGTTATCTTTTAATTTTTCACTATTCCATATGAATGTTAGATTAGTCTTATTTGCATCTCTGGCAGCTGTTGTATCCATTTTCTCTCCTCTCCTGCAGTTTTTAAGGTGTATCTGTGTATATGATCACCCGCATCAGCCCTACCTTCTAACTCTGATACACTCTTGTATCAGTGCATTGAAACTCTTGCTCATATATACAATATTTTTTTTTATTTCCTACATTTTTAGGTTTATTTTCTTAGATTTTAATTCTTTACTATACTGGTCACTTATGTTTTGTATCATTTTGTTAGCTCAACTGGCATTTATTTTTATTTTTGATCAGCCATGTTCATATTATCTTACTTACTTTTAGGAAGAAGAATCCTGTGGTCAGGCTACATCAGTGGGTAGAATCCTATGTGGAAAGCCAGTTTTCCCAGCATGATTTATTAAAGAGGTTATCTTTCTTCCAGTGAACCTGTTTCACTCCTTTGTGGAAGATAAGGTAGTTAACTGCACTTGGAGTTGTTTCTATATCTTCTAATCTGTTCTTCCAAACCCTGGGTCTGTTTTTTCTTTACTAGTACCATAATTTTTTTAATCACAGTAGCTTTTTAGTAGGATTTAAAGTCCTACTATCCTACTTTGTGATACCTCCTGCCTTGTCTGTTGCCCAGGATAATTTTTCTATTTTTGGTCTCTTATGCTTCCAAATAAATTTTAGGATTGTTCCCTCTAATTCTGTGAGGTGTGCTATTGACGTTTTGACTGGAATTGCATAAAATTTGCATAATAATTTTGGAAGTATGGCCATTTTTACTAAGTTAGTTTTTCATACCCAAGTATAAGGGATCTATTTGAATTTTCTGACATCCTCTTTGATCTCATTTTTCAGAATACTATGATTAAAAAAGCAGAGAAGGATGCAACCTAAAAAGAGAACTACAGGCCAATCTCTCTTATGAATATAGATGCAAGAAACTTCAATAAGATACTGGCAAACAGGATGCATTAAATTATCCAGTAGATTACATACCAAGGAATATTCATTCCATGGATGTAGTACGGTTCAACATATGCAAATCAGTAAATGTAATATACCATATCAACAGAACCAAAGACAAAAATGCATGATCATCTCAGTAGATGCAGAACAATTATCTGACAAAGTCCAACATCAATTTATGATAAATACTCTATAGGAAATTGGAATAGTTTGTCTTTACCTCCAATTGATAAAAACTATCTATGGCAAACCAGCATCCAACATCATAATAAACAGCAAAAAACTGAAAGATTCACTTTAAATTCAGGAAAAAGACAGGGACTCCGCACTCAACACTACTATTCAGTTTGTTTCTGGAAACATTAAGAAGAGCAATTAGACAAGAGAAGACATAAAAGGAGTAAAGTTAGGACAGGAAGAATTTATATTATCATGTGCAGATGATATGGTGCTGTAAACAGAAGATCCCAACAACTTCACTACAGGACTTAATAAGGACCCATTTAATAACCAAATTCAGTTGTATGGTTAGATATAATATCAATACTCAAATATCAGTAGTATTCCCATAAAAATGAACACACTCTCTGAGAAAGAATGTTGATAAATCATGCCTTTCATAATCGCATTCAAAAAATAAACACTTACTAATCAATGTAACAAAAGAGGTAAAAGGAATCTAACAAAGAAGTACTGAAAGCTATAATACTCGCCCTCTTTCTTGGTATCCTGGGGGCTTAGGAGATAGTTGCCCTGCTACAGCAGCCCTTCTGTTCATACACCCCAGACTGCAGCAACTGTTCAAGCTGAGGCTCACCTCTGTTCACATTGGAAGACAGAGAATGCAGAAATAACACTTATATCACTTTTTTTAAAAAATGTATTTATTTTATTTTAAAAGTAAAAGAATAAAAACACTAACAAACATACACACAGTAGCACAAGAACAGTACAAAAACCGAACTATAGGTGGCAGGGGATGGACAATGGTTGTTGTATTACACGTTGGTAGCTTCAAAGTGTATACTCAGGACAATACAAATAGCCATACAAGATTGATCAAACAACGAATCACCGATTGTTTCCCCATCAATATGGCATGAGACAACAGTGCAACCATGTCAGCCATCCCGCACATACATACATACCTACACAGCTATCCCCCTCTTCCTCCTCTCCTTCCCTTCATCCCGATTGCTCTCTACTTTTGTACAATTGTCTATGAAGTGTACAGTTTGAAGAGTGTGTGAAGACCATAGAAGAGACCATTGTGCTGGAGGTCAATAATACCAAGGAGAAAATCCCAGCAATTATTAAACCAATCATACATTTTGTTATACATATAAGGTGGTAAAGTACTGTGCACAATAAATAAGTAGCCAATGAAGACCATGTGTCTATCAGATTAACAAGGATGCAAACTCCAGGCATGCAGCCCATAGTATCAATATTTTTCCAATAACAGATCCTGGCTTTTCACAGTGGTTTAGAGTACAATTTATGCAGTCAAAGAAATGGGCATTCCAAGTTACTGTGGCATACAGAAAAATATAAGGGTTATAGATACATATAGTAGCTTGAATAATTTTGTAATATTTAAGAACCAATATCTTTTCTCCATAGTTAGTTGTCATAAGAGCACTTGTCCATATACTTTCTTCCATAAAAGGTAATACCAGCTTCCAAAAGGATTCTTGAATATGTGCCAGTCATCTCTCATAATAATTGGGGCCTAAGAGCTGTAAGTCCTGGGCCAGCCCAATATGTCTGCTTTACAAGTAAAGATAGTTTAGTAAGGTTATCAAGATGCTTCCATTTTAAGAATTTCCACATTTCTTTCATATTTCTTGCCTATGAATTCATTCCACAAGCTCCAATCAATATATTCATAGATACCTGATCTGCCTTTTGTTCCCATCCTTGCCCTTCATATGATCTATTATGGTGGCACAATGCCTTAATAAACATCCTTCCATATAACTTTTCTGGGGCACAAGGTTAAATTGAGTTTCCATTTTCATCTGGGGGTAGGAGTAGACCCCAAAGTAGTAACAACCACATGTTCATCAGTACATTCCACCCAGGTTTGAACATAAGCACATAACAATTGTCTGACTGAATATTAGCATCTCTTACATGTAGTAGAAGGAAAACAAATGAGAAGTATAATTAATAATTGAAATTTCTTGCATTTCTATTGGTCTAAGCAGGCCAGGAAAGACATCTATTTTAGGGTAAGTAATAGTAGGTTTATGACAAATCTCTGGGGTGCATCTGCCTAATGAATAGGTTTAAGTAATGGAATATTGGGTAAATATGTCCAAAATTCCAAACCAGATGTTGGGATTATATATATGGAAAACACTATCATAACCATTAATGCCACCAGCAGTTTATTGAGGACTGGTGGAAGGTCCCACCTGATACTCATTGCTCTGGCCTCACTAACTGTTGCTTTGGTATCTCTCTAAAGGATGATGTTCCCTCTCAACATCCCTGGAGATACTGGACTCAGCAGTGTTGTTGATGGTCTCAGTGGGTGTGGCTCATCCAACAGATTTAACGTTATGAAAGCTCTCAGCAGCGGGTTGTCCAGCTGGCATCTCCATCACCTCAAATGCCTCCCAGGTGCACATTTCAGGCCAGTAAGTATGTGGTTAATCTATTGTCTGTTAGAAACATAGCCATACTCTCAAGCCTCTGTTATTAATTGTGAGGGTCTTCCCATTTATCAATACTGATGTCTTTGCAGAGAACTTGAGCCAAAAGCTGGGTGACATCAACAGGTACACATCAATGAAGTTCAACAGAAGTTAATTTATTGTCAGTGACCAGATTCAAAAGTTTAAAGTAAAGTAGCAATATTGATTCGTGCTTGTGGGAGTACCTGGATATGCTTTTTATTTTTTATTTATTTTAAAAGTAAAAGAAGAAAAACATATTAACAAATGGATAGCCACTTACAAAGTAGCACAAGAATAGTACAATCAAAACTGAATTACAGACAAGGTGACAAGGAATTGACAATGTTGTATTACATATTGATAACTTTGAAGTGTACACTCAGGAAAACAAATATAGACATGCAAGATTGATCAAACAACCAAGCATTAACTGTTCCTTACAATAAAGTGACATATGTCAGTAGTACAACTATGTTAGCTATACTGCATATACATACATAATTATCCCTTTCTTTTCTCTTTCCCCTCATCCCATTTGCTCTTTAATTTTAAGCAGTTTTCTTTCATACCTCCTAATTTGCATTCACACTTTCAGGTTCTTACATTAGTGATATAATACAATGCTTACACCAGCACATCTGATTTATTTCACTTATGAGTATGGTCTCCAATTGTGACCATTTTTCTATAAAAGGCCCAAGTTTGTATTTCTTTATAGCTGAGTAATATTCCATTATATAAAAATGCCACAATTTTTTTGTCCAGTCCTCAGTGGATGGGCATTTGGGTTGCTTCCACAATTTAGCTATTACAAATTGCGCTGCCATAAATGTGGGTGCACACATATTGTTGCGATATGATGCTTTCAGATCTTCTGGGAAAATACTCAGAAGAGGAATAGCTGGGTTCAATGGGA
>PVLD010025224.1:0-24086 GCA_004027595.1 Dinomys branickii | reverse complement strand
GTTGTGCAACTTCTGCTTCCCTTGCTCAAAAAGAAATTGCTTCCTTTCTACCCTCTTGCCTGGATGCACACATGTCAGTGACCCAACTTCAACCATGAGAACAAGCACGATATCTTGGGACATTATAGTCCAACAACAGGAAAGGAATGTGGTTCTCTAAATGACTTCCTTCATGAGCAGCGCTATCGTGTGAGCATGAGCATCTCATCATACGATTTGTAAATCAACATGAAATGAGCACATGTTATTGAAGCTACAATATTGTGGAGTCTTTTTTATAGCAGCATAACTTTACATAATTAAAAGATCACTTACTACCATCTGGATCCACATATTTATGTATCTGTTTAATTGAAATTCTATCAACTCAACTAGAGTGAAACCAATGAGTACATTGGACTTATCAACTGCTGTATCTTCAGTGGCTAACACAGTGCCCATCACAGAGTAATGCTCAGTACATGTTGGATGAATGCAAACGATACACAGGTTGAATCAATGATTGATTGCCTTTTAGGCCCTACAGTGCTGCTAGGTACAACCGGAATGAATTTGTCTATTGGGGATGGACATTCCTGAGTCACAAGTGTCTAAACATGTTTTTCGCTACTGTTTTCTCATTGCCTATCCTCAACCCATCTAGCTCTGTAGCTACTTCCTTAATGGACTAACGCATTCCCAAAACCCTTGGCTTGGAAAGCTATGTAACCTAGAGTACTTTTCAGCCTAGTTGTGTGATAGTTTCTCCATTAAAACTAATTTTGAAAAAAAATTCATTTTTATTGCTTTCCTTATTTATAGGATATACATAATCAACTTTCTCCCCCTCCTGTAAAAATTCACATAACAGGCACTTGGTTTTCCATTTTAGCTCCATTATTTCCTACTTTACCTTTTCCAGGAAGTAAAATGCCATTATATACTTCATATGTCTTTCTACTTGGCTCATTCTTTATCTGCGCTGGACACTTCTCAATGTGAAGAGTTCGGACGTGCAGTCGCGGACATAGTTGTGTCCTCTTTTCCGTTAAGGTATCCATTCCCATGATGTAATGGAATCACTGAGCATTCTGCGATAATTGCCATGATTTTATTTTATTTCCTTTGACTTCAAAAGGAATAATATCAATAATGCTTACTATTTTTCCCCCAAACAGTGTCCTGAAAACCAGTGCAACTCTTCCAAAATCCTGCAGTATGTTCTTATTTAAAGAAAAACAAATAAAGAAAGAGATGAAAGAGAAAGGCAGGAAAAAAGAGAAAGAAGAGAGAAAAAGCAGGAATGAAAGAAGTATAGCAGGAATGAAGAAAGGGAAACACTGGAGAACATAACTCACATCACCATAAGACTCAGATTCTTCTCCTTACTGGGGCAAGTGGGAGCTGCACTTAGCTCAGGTTCCTGGTTATTCTATTTATTTCATCACGCAGGGCGGTAATGTAAATCCCCCTGGTGCTGAGGTAGATTCAATTCTGTCCTTGTTTGCTTCATTCTACAACAATTTGTGGATTTATTTATCTATGCATGACACAATGCAAAATGCTATGGAGAATACGAGGAAATGCAATGCAAGGCTAATTCCTGCTAATGTTCTCAAAATCATGAAATGCCTTTGTGGAAACTGGAGACACATGAATTTAATTAAAGTTTGTCAGGCTCAGTACGATTCATGCTTCAGAGGTCCTAGCTTTCTGAAGTCCAAATTATGTGGTACTCTTACGAGACATTACCTGCTGAAACCCCGGGGGGGGGGATTCCTACACAAATGTCAGATAGCACGAGGTGGTACTTTGTTCCTCCTTCCACTCATAAAACTCACCACTTTAAATTTGAAGGATATACTTTGGTGACCAATTAAAATTTATTTTTATTGAATGTTGCCCAAACTTTTACAGTCTCTTCAGTTTTTCATTCATGTAACAGGTATTTATTGAGCACTTACCATGTGTCAGGCACTGTCTTTGGTATTGGTGATACAGCATTCAGTGAAAGTGATACAACTTTCTGTTTCACTGGAGTTTGTATTTTAGCAGGCACAAATAAATGACAAATTAAATGATTTAATAAAGATGGAGAATGGCCAATAGGGGTGTGCTCTGTAGATACATGCAAAATTGTCTCACTCCTTCTCCAAATGTGGGATGGAAGGTGTGCTTGCCACACATTACCTATCATGTTCCATCACCCTAGAAAAAAGCAGGAATAGAAATAATAATTGTTTCCTTTGTTCACATCGTAGTAGATCCCCCCAGCACCTTCACACTGAGGCGCATCCCCAGCCTTTTTAATTTTTTACTCTAGGGCAGGTTTTAGCTAAGTGCCCCAGTCTGGGCTGTCTTGCAATGCTACTGCCAAAGTCTCCCAGAGTGCTGAGATTATGGGTGTATGTTGCAGTGTCCAGTTCATCTTTGATCTTAATAAACTACATATTTAATACCAATTCCTTTATTTTAGGTCATTTTCTTAGGCTTGAAGATGTATAGAAATATAGGCTATGCATTGCCTTACTGAAAGAAACATTAATTATTACTGGTTTGATCATTATTGCATGTCTCTATTTATTTTCCGGAGAAGCTACTCTGAAGGTATCAATATGTAATACAGCAACCATTGATAATTTCCTACCACTTTGTCTGTAACTCTGCATTATTTGTATTGTTCTTACACTATTGTGTAAAATATGCTTTACATATGTTTTCTTCCTTTATTCTTAAAATAAAAAAAGAAAAAAGAAATATAGGCTTTTTTTTCAGATTCCAACAACCAGATTGCATCATTAGTGTTCAAACTGTGCTAGTTCTACCAGATCCGAACTATTTACTGTTTGCATAATCAATGTATGAAGGGTTTACTTGGCTCCCAAAGACTTAGCCAATTTAAAGTCAATATAGTCAATATAAGACTCGAGATACCTCCAATTCTGAGAGTTTCTTTGTTGAGAAAGGGTCTCACTATGCTCTTCTGAGAATTAATATGGGTGCTGACCATGGTTTCCAAGTTAGTCCTGGTTATCAGTGACCACATCAGCAGGATTTAGAATCCATAGATTCAGGTCCCAAAGAGGTCTCTCAAGGTCTCCTCTGAGATTGAACCTGGGTTTCAATAACCATTATTACCACCTCCCCATGGATGTTTCAAGTGCTGAAATGTTATGTGGCACCCAGATGTTAGAGATCCAAATGTATTATTGCTCTTACAAAGTAAGAACACTCTCTACATTAACTTCAGTCAGAGAGGTCACCCATAGGATAGTTCCACTCTCCTAGGGTATACAAATTCTGTTAGGAAGATATCTGGAACCACACTTCTCTCAAAGCAGACTTTATTTGGGCAATACTTTCTTCACTATGTTTCTTATTCTTTCACTCTAAGACATCTCTGGGAACATATTTTTTTCTCCTGCCTCCTGGCATCAGTGAGGTTATTCCAGTTCATGATGATGAATACAGGTTCAGCTATTGCCCTTGAGGAGGCTTGTCAGTCCCTGTAATGAATTGTTGCTGTTGGGTTTTGACTACTTAGCCTCTTGATTTTCTCATGGAAAATTATCTTTTCTCCATAACATGATGTTCTGCTGTAATTTTACTCAAGGTTTGGGTACAGGACTCAAAATAAACTGGTCAGGCTTTTACAAGATTATTTTTTGTTCATGTATCCAAGTCACTTATTATTTATTTCACTTTAGTTGTTATACATTTTATAATATACTTATGCCATGTGGATATTGGTGTTACTGATGTTCCCTTCCTCATTTTTCAATGTGACCATCATTCCCAAAGGTAGCTGCAGCACATAAACACTTTCCTAGGATTTTCATTTATTATGCTAGTAGTGTTGTTTTTCTTTCTTTTTTCATAAATTGCCTTGACATATTGCTTCTTTATTAAGACTGAATAGTTCCATGTATAATGGTACATGACAACACAAAAATAAACAAAGAGGAAATGTGAACACAAATGTTCCATGTGCTGATCTCTGTGTGGGGCATTTTTGATCCATTTGTTTTTCAACCTACAAGGCCTCATAGTTTTTTTTTTAGGTCAGTATGCAATGATTGAAAAAATGTTTTTATAAGATTGTTAACATTGTTCTCTAGGGATAGAAAAATGGCTCAAATGTGGTTATTTCAGTAACACATGCTGACAAGATTCTTGAGTAATTTCTAATACTTACCCTGAAACTTTTTTGTAAGCTCAGTTCTGTATTCACACTATGAATTATTTTATAACATTCTAATAAATTGGCTATTTAAATTGCCCAGAGTTTGATTCTGTTGTGTTGAAATTAAGGGATCTTAATCAATAGAATCTGAATCTAAATCAATTAATGCAAATAAATGTGGAATAGACAGGGTATCTCCTAATTCCACTCACCAAAAGCAGTTGTGCCTCAATGCTTCCTGGCCAATATGATGTGTAGATGAGTGGATAAGCAAACTGGGATATATGCATATGATAGAATATTGTTCAGTCTTACAAAGAATTAGATTACAACATCCTACAACATGAATGAACCTCAAATATATGCTTTGCAAAATAAACCTGACAACGTTTATTGTGTGATTCCACTTATGTGAGGCATTTAGAATGTGTACATTCACAGAAAATTAGAATAGTCAAATTCAAAAAGAAAGGTGGCTGCTATCTGGGAACTGTGGAGAGAAATGGGGAATCATCCGAATAGTATAGCTTCATCCTCAGATGATGAAAAATTTTGGGAAGTGGACAGTAGTGATGGCTGCACACCCCTGTGAATGTATTCAGTGTTGGACTGTAGACTTAAATGGCAAATTTTAGTTATATTTCATCACAGTTTTAAAATACAAGAAAAAATCAGACATGAATATTGTTCTTAAGAGGTAAAATGACTTTAATTGTGTAGAGGCTGTATATATAAATAATTGACAATTCATTGTTGACAATATTAAGTACCAGAGATATGGCATTGATAAAGTGCCCTGAGAGCCATACCACAGATGGCAAGGATTTAAATGGCTATGTCAGTTGTACTGACTGTAGAAGGATGAGTTGTAAAAGGAAGCAATGATAACTGAGGAAAAGCTGTTGGCAAAGACACACCCTGGAAATGGGCTAGGTGTGAGGGAGAGAAAGTTGCATTCTCTAGTTTTAACTAGTTGGGTGGACATTAGTACACTGTGAAGCAGTATAGTAAAACAGGTGATTCAAAAGTGGGTTGAGGTGACATGAAGCAGGGTGTTGAATGGCAGCCTAGCACATATGAAGATTATCAGTACAGTCATGGAATTTTTTGAAACAGAGGAATGAACTGGACAAGTAGAATTGCACAGAGAAAGGAGTCAGTGCCAGAGGTTTTGAAAAGGCAAACTTGAGAAATTCTCCAGGAGTGGCAATGCATGCCTATAATCTCAGCACTCAGGAGGCTGAGGCAGGAGGATCGTTGTCAGATTGAGACCAGCCTGGGCTACAAAGTGAGCTCAAATCCAGTCTGAACTTCAGAGCAAGACCCTGTCTCAAAAAGACATACAAACAAGCAAACAAACAACAACAACAACAACAAAACCCTAAGAACTTTGAACGTGAGGGTTAAAGGGGAAAAGGAATGAAATAAGATTTGGGGCAATTGGAAGGGCAATGCCATTGAAAGAGAAAGCAAAGACAAGAGGACAAAGAGTTCTTAAGGGGGTGTTGAGTTCTCTTTGGGCTGTTCTGCACTTGGCGCACTTCCAAAGCATCCAGAGGTGAGGGGCTAGAGCACGGCAAAAAGGACAGGGGTAAAGATTTTAGAACATGCTTACGGAAATGTTTGCTCCCTGAAAAGGAACTGATTTTTCAAGTAGAGTTGTAGATTAAATGTTACATTATATGTGCTTAAATGTAACCTTTGAAAGAGAAAAACTTACTCTATGTTATAGCCAATTAAAACATAGTGGACAAAGGAAGAGAAAGGAGACGAAGAGGAAGACCCTAGCATAATGATTGGCTGAGGGAAAAGAGAGCTGGATATTCACATGATAACAAAGGCAGCAGGAAAACAAGCCTAGGAATGGGCGCAGCTGGAGAAGGACACCCCTGAGTGTCTCAGTGTGATCCGTGGCCTTTGAGCAGCTGATAAACATTTTTAACGTTTAAAAAAGTCTAGTGAACTGCCTTTTTAAAGCCTCATATAATTTTTATTACTATTATAACTCAGTTCAAAGCAGTGGTAGAAAGCCTATGACACGTGTGTTATGTGTTTTTCTTTTAAGACAAACTATGTATGCGTTTTTTCTGAACTAAAACCTCAGTATTCAGGTTCGATTGAAGTGTCGGCACTTTGTTATAAACAAGTGGGTATGGGGTTGCTGTTTGGAGCGTTGTATAGTGGCAGTATTGCAGGCACTGAGATTTATCCAAAGTGTGATTATTGCTAATTGAGTTGCAGTTTGGGCACTTGGTCTCTAAAAGGCTTGCCATCACTGGTTTAAAGTATTAGCAGACCAATTATAGACATTATACTGAAGAAACAATAAAGTCTTAATTTCTCAGTTAGAAGAGATGCTAGACTGTCCCTGTGGTCACCCCAATTCACATGTGTGACTTTAAATGCATGTTTGTGTTCAACTGAGGATGGTGGAGGCTGAGATTTTACTTTTCTAAAACAACAATTCTTGTCCTAGTTATGCTAATTAGATATGATGATAACCTAGACAAACTCATGATCCATGGTCACATAAAAATTTGATGAAGTTAGAAAGCTGAAAATAATATTAGAATAGTTCATTGGTGACTTGATCCTCTATAGAAAGGGGCCAAGGCCAAATTTTGGTATATCCACAGATACAAGAAGATAAACATCGGCTACTTTTTATGTCTTTTAAAAAAACCAAACAGTTGTTTGCATTATGTACTCATACTTCTGCTTCTATTTTCAGAGTTTACAATAGATTTTTTGTGGTAGGGGGATCATTGGACCCTGGGCCTTCAAACTGAGCCTCAGCCGCAGCCTCAGTTCTTTTTAAATTTTTTATTTTGAGGCTGTGGGAGGTCTTGCTAAGTAGATAAATTGCCCAGGCTGGGCTTAAGCTTGTGATCCTCTGCCTCAGCCTCCCATAATAGATTTTTTAAAGTATTATTTTCTCACCACAGGATCAAAAAAGTTTTTGCAGTGAGATTTCAGGATGGCAGAGGCTGAGTGATTAACCAAGAGGCAGAGGTGAAGGCCCTTGCAAGGTAAAGAAAGCAGGAATCGTCCCCTCCCTGCCTCTAGAAGTCCTGGGAGCTCAGCAAAATTTTTTCTTGAAATAAGGAAACCATATAGACTGTCAATATGGGACAGAGATTAACATCATTCACCAAGAGTAGAAAATTTAGGACCCCTACAGCAAGCTCGAAAGGAAGCGTGGAAGAGAGAATTAAATAAAAAACAATGCGTGGTAGTATGTGTTGCAGTTTTAAAAAGTCAAAGATCCCAAATAGATTATCTGGGACATGGAAAAATTGGATGAAATGAAGTTTAATCCAGTGCAACAACCATGGTTAAATGAGAAAGTACTGAGAGACAGAGGTGAAATTCTTCAAGAAACCTTTAAATGTATCCTCTGACTTTATGACAGAGACTCTAGATATTTTTAAAGAATTGAGAAAGCTACAAAATATGAACAGCTCAGCTTAGCCAATATTTTGATAATGAGAACGGGACGTGTGGAAATAGAGACTATTCTTTTTCCAGATACATTGCATGTTCCTTCCAAAATCTTCATCCAGGACATTCGACTTCCTGGTACCCAGCCATCCTCTATCCTTGCAAAAACCTCAGCCTATGGACATCCAACTTGAACAGTTTTTAAACTTCCTCTTCTTGGGTATGGTTTTCTTTATTTGCCCCCTAGCAGAAAACCTCCTGGTCCTCCGCCTCATCCAGCGATGCCCCAAGTGTCATAGACGTATGGCCATTAAGTGGGCTTTCCTCTAGATCTTCCTTGTGGTTGGTGAAAGGAAGAAGCGTTGTATAGTACTGGACTCGCACAGCATGGTCATGACGATGATGACTGCGGCACTAGCGAAGTGCATAGCCACCCTGATCACACTGATCAGTAAGCATGGTGACATTACTGATGACAGTGACACTGACAGATCAGAGAGAAAGTGAAGGGAATGAATCTGTACACCGTGATGGTAATGAGCAAGACACCACAGGAGGAGAAAGAGTCAGGTCTGAGTGTACAGTTTGCCTGGAAACCACATGCCTGGAAAATCAAGAAAGAAAAAAACACAAGGGAAAAGAGTTGCTTCCACTTTCAGAGAATTTTCTACTTTCAGCTCAAGCACTATCCTTGACTCCTCTTCAAGTCTTGATGTTTTGAAAGGCGAGTCAGGAAATTGCTGCAGACCTCAAAAGATCAAATGACAGTTATTGACCAGTTCATAGTCTGGAGACGGTTTGTGTCTCTTTGATACCATGGCTATCATTTAGGTCACTGCCTGGTAGTGGCACCTACCATTGTCACATATATATCTTCTATAGTTCAGCTCTTCCCAGAGTTGCAGAAATGAGAATCAAACAAGAAAGTTGCAATATGCAATCAAATGCTGCTCTTTTGCTTTTCTTTGTTTAAACCATCCACAAAAAAATAGTGGCTCTTATCTTTAGAAGACTCTTAAATATGAAAAGGTAGCAAGAAATATGAATTTTAAGGTACAAAGGTAAAACTTGAACCAGAAGGATCACAAGTTTGAGCCCAGCCTGAACAACTTAGTGACTCAGTGAAACCCTGCCTCAAAATGAAAAATAAAAATGGTTGGAGATGTAGCTCAGTGCAAAGGCCAAGGTTCAACCCACAGTCCTGGAGGAAAGGGGCATGTAAAAATTGATACCTTTTCATCAGCCTCAAATATTGAACTAATTATCACCTACATTCCCTTCCCTGGCTAAAGCATGGCCTCCTTACATTCACCTCGGTCCTGCCACTACTAACTCAATCTCTAGGGGCCCTGTTCACACAATGTAGCAAACTGACCTGTTCTTCCCTGCTTATGGAGCATCAAAACTTTCTAAAATGCCTGTCTCATCTAATTTAAGGTGTTCTTCCTCAAACTGCCAGATGACTATATTCTTTCAGTCTGTTTTGTACCCACATAAGGCCCTCTGACTTCAAGTTAGCATCATATACCCTCTTAATACCTCTCAGTCTCCAAAGAAAGCAGTCAGTTTCAAAGAATGTCTCGGCTTCCTCCTCTGCACTGCACAAACAGCTAACCCTGTTGCTGGAAAATATGCAAGTTCTTTAAAAACATATCGTTTTTATTCTATTTTTCAAAGATTTAAAATTGTTTTCACGCATCAAAACACTTGAAACTATGGTTTTCACTTCATTGTCTTCCCAGTGGATACATTGTCATCTATTTATTGCTACTGGCTCCACTGGTTGGATGGGATTAAGTTAAAACTTGGATTTCATGCATGTCTTGCAATCTCTGCTCATCCATTGTAATTTTCAATGTTTTATCTTTATCCTGCTGCCCTTAACAGCACACCATTGCTATGACAACTTTGATGACCTGGCTAAGAAGTTAGAATAAACACAGGCGATAATCTATCTGTGCAGCCACTCACTGGTATCTGATGAACCTGTGCAGACAAGAACTTTTGCAGAGAATTGATGTCATTTTCCACTCAGAAGAGAGTCAGCACTTGCAGAGGTCAAATATTTTATTGAGCCTAAAACTTAGGGTGAGCATCATAAATGCTTGTGTCTTAAGGGGAGTTTTCATGTTCTCTTTAAAGGGTGAGGACATCATTTTCACTTCAACCCAAACATCAAGGGGAACCCTTATTTGGCTTTCTAGGGGAACAAATCCTTATTTGGTTTTCTATCTCAACATGTCCCAAACAACTCATTCCATTTCCAAATCAACTGTACACACCACAAGGATGGATTAAAGGGCTTGCTCCACAAATCTCCACCTTCCTGAAGAAAATTGAGGGGCCGCTGCTCCCTTTACAGTTTGTTATTGTTAATAAACAAATAGGTGCCTGCATCGCCTGGAATTTCTGAGGTGCATGTGTGGCAAGATGGAATCCGAATTTTTCTTAATCGTTGATTGACCTGAAAAATTATGCACCCAAGTGGTAGCTGTTTTTCCAACTAAATCTTTGTAAACCTATCCGGAGAAGGGAGGAGGAGGAAAACTAATAAGAGAAGGAAGAGAGCGAAGGAGACTAAAGGTGAGGAGAAAGAGGAGAGGGCATTTCTATCTACTCACATACCTACTTACCTACCTATCTGTACCATCTATCCACCGATTTCTCTCAAAGTCCAGGAAAATAGGGTTTGCTCTTGTTTTTCTGGTTTTTTCGGATTCTTTGGTTGTTGTTGTTGAGATAAAGTCTCGCCATGTTGCGCAGGCTAGTCTCCAACTTCTACGCTTTGGCCATCCTTCCCCTTTAACCTCTGGAGTGGCGGGGTCTAGAGGAACAACTACAACTCCATGTCCAGCTTATTACATTTTTTGGTTAATATGCTTCACTGAGGCTGAGCTTTTGTGTACGTGTGCTTTATAGTTTTCATTCTTGTCATCAAATTTCTGACCAAAAGTGATTAAAATAAAATGTAATGCTGCTTAACAATAGCAACTACAGAATAAATAGTGGGCTATGGATTTAATAGACAGAAGACATGGTAGCCTAAACATGCTGAATGCCTGCTAGGCACCAATTACTATGATACCCAATCTAAAAACCAGCTGTATTGAGATATAAAGGAAACACAATCAAGTCCATACATGTAACCAGTTAACTGTACAGTCTGGTAAGTCTTGACACAGGCATATGCCCTTCACCACAATCAAGATAGTGTTGCTAATCATTCACCTCCAACTTTTCCCTGAGCCTTGGTAACCCATTCCCTTCTCTGCTACTCTGCACCCACCTCAAGCAATCACTCTTCTACTCTCTGTGGCTTTGGATTCATCTGCATTTCCTAGGATTTTAAAGAAATGGAATCAGGCACTGTGTACTTTCACTTATCTGCATTGTTCACTTGGCTTAATTATTTTGAGATTATCAGAGTTACTGCATGTATTATTAGTTATTTCTTTCTGCTGCTGAACAGTTTTCCACCACAATCTGTTTATCCAATTTGTTGTGTTTACAGGTTTTTATTTTGGTACGGGAATTGAACTCACGAAATTGCTCCAGCCAGGCACTTGCTGTGTAGCTGAGCTATATCCTGGGATTTCAATATTTAACTATTCACAAATTTCTTAGATACAATTTTAAAAGACTGATCCATTAAATACTGAAAAGTCTGACTTTATCAAACATAAAAAAAACTTTTTCCTTGGGAAGGACATTTTAAAGAGAGTGAGAGGAGAAGCCATAAACTAAGAGAAAACATTGGTAAACCATATAAAACATTTGTGTTTGAATAAATCACTTCTCTCCAGAATATATAAATAACTCTTAAAATGAAATGATGAAGATAAACAAAATGATAAAAATTGCAAAAATATTTGAATAATACTTTACCAAAGAACATATATCCATAGACAATAAGCCTGTGAAATGATGAACAGTGTCTCTAGCTCTGGCAAACACAGTTCTAATCTCAACTTCTATGGGATCAGTTTTTTCTGTCAAGGTGTTAGAGAATGAAACTAAGCCCTCATACGTGCTAGGCAGGTGCTCTACACTGATCTGTACTGCAACTCCCGAGGCCAACATTTCTATTTCCCACATGTGGGTAAGAGGATGTAGTACTTGCCTTTCTGTTCCTGACCTACTTAGCATAATGCTCTCTCATTTCATTCATCCATTTCGCTCCACATTAAAGTGATAATGATGCCACTTCACAAAAATAAGAATGCATTAAATTAAAAGAATGACTATATAAAGTGTTGGCAAGAAAACGGCTTGAAGTCGAACCAGCTTGTATCATATGACTCAATCACTCCACTTCTAGGTATTTCCTAAAGAGAAATGAAAGAATGTGTCCACACAAAAAGCTGTGTAAGAATGGTCAGAATAACTTTATTTGTATAGCCAAACCTTGTCTATCCACCTTTGGGTTTTTCTTTTTTTTTTTTTTTTTCGGTAGTCCTGGAGATTAAACCCAGGGCCTTGTTCATGCAAGACAAGTGCTCTACCACTGAGACGCATCCCCAGCCTCTTCATTGCCTTTTTTGTTGTTGTTGTTGCGGTACCAGGGATCAAACTCAGGACCTTGCGCTTGCCAGGTAGGTGCTTATCCCACTGAGCTATATCCCATCATTGCTTCTTGATATGAGAAGCTATGTCAGGTTTATCTGGTTCTTTCCCTGCCCAAGCTCCAAAATCAGCCAGTCATTTCTCTATGTTTCCCTAGTTAGATGAAGAATGATGTTAGAGACCCAGATCTAGGCTGTTTCTAAAATCTACCCAGTATTTATGATCTTAAAAGTCATTACTTTATAGATTCTAATTCTAAAGTAGCTGCTCAGAGAGTTACTAGACTAACATGTTTGTATACACAAATTATATTTTATACTTCCGTGGACTTTCTAAAATAGTACTATTAGTTTCAACTGGCCACATGTGACATGACACAGAGAATCTCAGAAAACAAAGCTGCACGAACCCTTTGTGATAACTACTTCATCACCTCTCTTCCCAGAAGCTGGAAGTAAGGCTAAGACAGGGGAAGGGTGTTACCTAAATTCATAAAGTCAAGCTGGTCAATTGTTTCTGTTCCACAATATTTTGATGATACTATGCCTCTTGTTACAATTTCCCTTACAGTATTTTAAAATTTAAAGTATTTCAATAAGGAAAATCCCTGTGATTATGATTTCTAAAGCACCTTCAATACTATAAACACAAACAGCTATACACTTTGGTTTTAGTCTGGGTGTAGCTGTCCACCAAGCAATGCCTTCTAAGCACAATTTATTTAATAACTTTACTAATTATTTTTAAAGAAGAGGGAAACTATTCATTAGCTTTCCAGTTTTTGATGACATAAGTTTAAAGCCAGGATTTTAATTAGCTAAAGCCCCACAAGAGCCATCAGCTGCTTTTGCCTCCATTTCCCAAAGTCAAAGAGACTCGGGCAGTAAACTCAAATCATCCAAGATCAACATGTGGAATGATAATAATTAGCACTTGATGTGAGACCTAGTGTGTGCGTGTCCTTGTCTCTGTAACTGGCTTTCTACCATTCACTTCTGCAACACGAAGGTCAGTTGCATGGTCTATCCTTAAAATGACAGCATGTATTAGCTCAGGGAGCAGTGGCATGCCTGGAAAAATGAAAAACCTAGTAACTGTCTTTGGCTCACACAAATGTCTGTGGCCACAGCAAGCTGAGGATGGAGGAGTTATTTAGGGTTGCAGAGTTGGCTGGTTGAATGGGAAGTGGGAGCCTGTAGAATCTTTTTTGCTGTTTAGGATAGCTGTTTAAGATAGGTCACATATCTGCTCTCTGGAGTTACTTCAGTGAAATTGACTCGGATTCAGGGATTAATCAGTACAGCATTCTCCTAAACTGGATGACAGAGCTGTGGAGGGTAGAATGCAGATGATTTAGGGCTAGAGAAATTGCTGAGAATTGGTGTATGCCCCATAAATAGTGCCTGGCTATTGAGTAAATGCAACTTCCACATTTATGTATTGCTCTTTTTCAAATACATTCAGATTTTGTTGTGATTGATCAACAGTTATTACTGAATTTGGATTAGCTTTTCATAATTTTGCATTTTCTTATTCAACATAGAACAAAGTCCAAAATACTATTATGGAGGGTCCACAATTTTTCTCCTGCTTATACTCTCAAAGACCAGTATCACCTGAATGGAATAATCACCAAAGTTTTCTTGGATGAGGGAACATTTTCCAACTCAGACATGCATTTCTGGTTAATTCTATAGAATCTACTTCAACCCTTGAAATAGAAAATAAATTGCTCAGGGCTCTTCTAGATCCAAATGATAAAACAAATTAGAGAGAGTTCTAAAACGTGGAATGGCGTGATTAAATAAAAGGTGGATTACAGAAGCTGCTTATAAAGAAAATTGAAGTGGACGTGGGTTTGAATAAGCACTAGCAGGAGAACTGATGAGGAGGGAATGGGAGGCAGTACGACTGTGGTGCTTATGAGCTATATGCGCGGCATCTGGGATTAAAGCGTGGAAGAGCAGGAAGTTGTCATTTCCTACAGGTACTTCCTAATTCTCAGCGATCATGACCCAGCGAAATTCAGAACAGAAAACTAAAGAAATAACTCTGTTGTGCATTTAGCATTTGGGAAGGAAAACCATGGCAAAACTGTGGACATCATCAATGCAAATAAAACTAAAAAATAAGAATTTTAAAGCTCAATGATTTCCAAAATATCTGAAGACTATTTTAAAACAGTTTATTGTAAGCTCAGTACAAATACATGCCAGAGTTCAAAATGACCACATGCTTAGAAAAGAAAGACTTATATGTTTGATGGCTTGTAAGAGACTACCAATTTTTTTAAAATTTTGATAAAATACACACGACATAAAATTTACCATGCTGATTATTTTTAAGTGTATGGTGCAATAGTGTTAAGCATATTCACATCATTATACAACAAATATCCAGCAGTGTTTTCATCTTGCAAATGTTAAACCTATTGAACTGCTCCCCTCCCCCATCCTCTGCTAGCTACCATGTTACATTTTGGTTTTATGAATCTCGCTCTTTTGTTAAGCGGAACAGAGACAGAACAGACTTCATCTTTTGTGACTGGTTTATTTCACTTAGCATAATGTCCTCGAATTTTATTCTTATAGTAGCATGTGACAGATTTTCCTTCCTTTTAGGGCTGAGTAATTTTCCATTGTATGTCTATGCAATATTTTGTTTATCCATTCATTATTCATCAGACACTTGGTTTGGTTCCACCTCTTGCCTATTATAAATACTGCCTGTCTATGGTTTTACTTATAGTTTTCATCTAAAATTTAATACATTTATATGAACACAGATACTGTTTGTTGTTCCTTTTAAACACAAGGTATGAAGTTAAACTGTACAAAACTGGTCTTTACACTCTCAAGAAAACAAGTTTTAAGAAGCCCCATAACTAACTGCTAAACAAAACAAATATGCAAAACGAGCCATGAATATTTGAGTAAGGCTTTCCTTATTTAACAACCAAACTGTGGCCCTGAAACTAGGCTGTTTGTTAAATTGGTCGCTAAATGAGCAATTACATATAGTATGTACATTACAGTATTCAGAACAAAGAAATGATCAAAAGAAGCTCCAACTTGAGGACTTTCTGTCTATTTGCATGACTCTTACATGCAGTACTGTAAAGTATAACAGCATAAAACTATAATAGTACACGGTATAATCAGTACAAATTACAGAACTGTAGAAACAAGGTGTACTGTACAAAAATACACTGAGGCTCTATAAACAAGATGCACAGAACTGTACCAAAAAAAGATGGATTGCAAGCATGAAGAGTGGGTTGTAAATCCAAGGAGTCATTAAATATGTGGATTGTTAAACAAGAAATGTTTGTATACTATCACTGAGCAGCAGTAAATCCACTAGTCATTTATTGACATATATATATTCTTAAGGTTATGCCCCACCTTGACAATGGGAGGGTAATGAATGATTCTAAATAAAAATCTTTTACTAATTCTTTATCATATAATTCTTTTTCAAAACAGTGAAATAATATAGCCTAAAGTGCAGGTGATTTGGCAATTGTTTCCTTCTAAATTACTGATTGCTAAGCCCATTAAATTCACAATGCCTTAAATACCTTAAAACTGTGTATTAGCGATTCCCATCCATGTCCGCTATATTAGCAACTCCCCCACTGGAAATTGTTGCTTCAATTTTATCCAGAGACTACAAGTAGAATGTATGAAGCCACAAAGCCTTCTTTTGCTAAGTGGAACCTAAAGCCCTTTCAAGAAGCTACCTTCTTGACCAGCCAGAGATATAGCGATTCAATGTCATCATGGGTCTGATGCATTTCTGGGGCCTCTTCCCTGCCAGCACTTACCATGCTTGACTTCTCCTACCAAGCCCACTTCCCATTGCCCTCCACAGACATCCTTGACTGGTGCCATTACTACCCCAATCATAACACCTTCCGGTGCCTTATCTGCATCAGAGCTTCTGGGATTCTCAAGGTGGCAATTGGCTAAACTGCTGAATTATTCATTGAGGTGGACCAACAGGTTGCCCCTGTACTCGCAAGTGGCATGTTTCCTTTGTCATAACCTTGCAATTACCATTTCTTTGTCTTAAATCCCCCCCCACACACACACACAGTCACTGCCATTTTGTTGCCACATCTGGGAAATATATCCTAGCACAGATAAAAAAAAGGAGGGAGAGAAAGATTTAATATCCTTCTCATTATGCTTTAAATATTCAAATCCCTGGCCTACACTCATGCATACCCAGCTACAGATGTTCTCTAAATTGTCACATGTTTGTCATCTCTCCCCCCTCCCCTAAATGTTCCCAAACTAACAGGACATTAAATGAGAAAATGTTTCTCCATAAAATTTGCTCATTTTACTCTTTGTCTCCCTCCACATAGCATCCTTCTCATCATCTGTAATGTGCAATCAATCACGTACCCCGGGGAAGGTTGTTCATTGGTCATTTACATGATTAAAGAATGGAGAAAATGAGACACTTCAAAGAATAGAGGTGTTTTAATAACCTCCAATTTGAAGCTCTTCTCACAACCTACCCCCTACAGACATAACATAGCAAATATCACTACCTTCGCCCTCTCTCTCTGCAAGGAAATTTTGGGTTTTCCCTTATGCATTGCAATATTTTATTTATTAAGGTTGCCAGAAGCATGCCAGGCCATTAAGCCTTATGGGAACCCCTATTCTGGCTGAAACAGGAAGATCACCATGGATACATCTCTGCTCCACTGGATGATCAGCAACAGCTGTGAGCCAAGCTTGGGCACCCTCTCAGACTGCTTATCACACAAATTACATTAGGTAGAACCATAAATGCCACATCTCACTTAGTGTCGTAGGAATCAGACATCTTCCAGCAGGTTTGCCTGAAAGCAAAGTACATGCTCAACGGTTCCCCAAATCTCCTAGACCTATGTGAAACTCTCTAACCTTTAGTGATGACTCTCACTATCAGAAAAATGAGTGAGATTCCTCTCTAATGAGCCTCCACCCAAACATTCTCTCCAAATTCTGCATTTATCAGATGGGGCACGCAAGAAGGTAGAAGAACTTTAAGAGGGAACAGCCCTTCCCTCTTCTATGTGTGTGTGTGTGTGTGTGTACAAAACATAAATGTATGGCTTCTGCTAAGTATGCACTGAGCTTTGTAAAAAACCTGACTTATGTAGGCATGGTGGTGCATGCCTGCAATCCTAGCACTCTGGGACCCTGAAGAAGAAGGATCGAGAGTTTAAACCAAGCCTGGGTAGCTTCATGAGACCCTGTCTCAAATTTTTTAAAAAAAAACTGGAGATGTAACTCAGTGCAAAGGACCTTGGTTCAACACCCAGTACTACACACACTCACACACACACACACTCACACACACACACACACACACACACACACACACTTACACTGTGATGTGTATGACCAACTTGCTTTCCAAAGGAATGGTAAACTTATAGAATCTGAGGTGAGCCAACAGCCAGCAAAGAAGCAGAAAGATCCAGGGTGCTCTGTAAGAGTTTGGTAGTTATGTCCACGTAACATATGACATGCAGGAATAACATTCTGTGTGACGACAAAAAGGAAATTTCTAGGATTAAAATCTGAGAAGCCAAGTGTGGTGGCATGCACAAGTAATTCAAACTGCTCAGGGGACTGAGGCAGGTGGATCACAAGTACAAACTCAACCTGGACAACATAGTGGGTCAATGAGAGCCTGTCTCAAAATAAAAAATAAAAAGTGGTAGAGTAGAGCACTTGTCTGCCATATGCAAATCCCTGGGTTCGATTCCCAGTGCACCCCCAAGAAACATCTGAGAAGTAGCTCTAAAATTCAAGTTAAAAAAAAAAAAGACTCCTCAGTGGATGGACGTTTGGGTTGCTTCCACAATTTAGCAATTACAAATTGTGCCGCTATAAACATGGGTGCACATATATCGCTGTGATATGATGTTTTCAGATCTTCTGGGAAAATACCCAGAAGGAGAATAGCTGGGTTGAAAGGGACCTCTAGATTGAGTTTGCTGAGGAATCTCCAAACCAATTTCCACAGTGGTTGCACCAGTCTGCATTCCCACCAGCAGTGGAGAAGAGTTCCTATTTCTCCACAGCCTCACCAGCATTTGTTATTGGTTGATTTCTTAATGATAGCCAGTCTCACTAGGGTGAGGTGAAATATCAGTGCTGTTTTAATTTTCACTTCTCGAATGGCTAATGGTGTTGAACATTTTTTCATATATTTATTTGCCATTTGTGTTTCTTTATCTGAGAATTGTGTATTCATCTCAGATGCCCATTTCTGGATTGGGTCTTTGAATTTGGAGGGGCTGATGTTTCTTAATTCTTTATATGTTTTCGATAGAAGATCTTTGTCCAAAGGACAGTCAGCTAAATTTTTTTTCCAATTTGTGGGTTTTCTTTTCACTCTACTGGTGATTTCTTTAGATGTGCAGAAACTTTTAAGTAGGATGAGATCCCAGTTGTTGATTCTTTGGAGTATTTCACGGGCAGTTTGCTTTTTGTTCATGATCTCTGCCTACCACTATGTCTTCAAGATTTTTACCTACTTTCTCTTCCAATAGATTTAGTGTTTCTGTTTTAATATTGAGATCTGTGATCCACTTTGACTTGAGTTACAAAGCGCAGGTTGTTTATATTTCTTGATTAGGACAACAATCAGGAAATAACATATGTGAAGTCTAATACCAAGCTGGTTAGCATGAATCTTACAACTAGGAGGAAGCAAAACCCTGGTGAGAGTAAATACCTACTACATGGGGGCTTTATCATCAAAGCTCAATGCGCACTCCAGGGATATTTTAGCAAGATTTTTAAACACAAGGATCAAAGACAAGAGTGAAGGGAAGCAAAGCATAGAGGATTCTTACTAAAATAAGCATATAGCTCTATTTCAAGGTATAATAAGAGACATTAGGAAAAGACAGGAGATGAAAGAGGTAAGAAAAATCTTCCCTGTCACTGTAAAATGTTGAAGACCACTGGACATGAGCCCATCAGAAAGGGGTCATTTTATCTTCAAGCCCTCTGACCATGTTTGAAATCTACAAAGGTAAGAACAGATCTGGATTTATGGGTGTGTAACAGGCATAGTCAATTGGGGCCCCACACTTGGAAGGATCTTGCACTTAATTTAATGCTCTGCTATTGCTGTGCTAAAATGTTTAAGAATTTTTGGGTACAAGACACCTGTATTTTCAGATTTTCCTGGGCCTCATGAGTTATGCAGACAGACCTGGCTAGGAATATCATGCACATGGAATTTTTGAGAATAACGATAAAAATGTAGCAAAGGAGAAAAATATGGTCTGATTTATAAAAAAAGATACTAATACAAATAACCATCATTTCTATGTTGTAATTTTTTGTAATACTTCTTGATACCACTGGTCCATGCATTAGATAAATCATCGCACATGAAGGATGTTATTCTAAGATTTAACCATCCCATCAGCATTAGGAGTTTTTATGGTGAATTTTCTTTTTTTATGATTACCATTTCAAAATCCACTCTTCAATATTTTGGGACAGAAGTGGATTTACAATATAAGATCTATCAATTCACTTATTAAAAGATATTTGAGGATTTAGAGTACACATTGAAAATGGAAATGGTTTAAACCATCCTAGACCAATAAAATAAAGAATTTGTAAAAGAAAAAACTTGATTCGATTGTATTGGAAGAAATACACAGCAAATTGTCCTCTCGGCAACTACTAAATTATAAATAGTCTTAGCAACAACTCATTGCCTCGGGGATCTCAAAAGCAAGACATACTGCCATTTTAGTTGCTTGAAATTCCCATTTGAGATCCAAGAGCTTGAAACAGAGCCTGATAGGTAATTTTATCTTAGCTAAAGGCAATCAACTAAAGAAATCATTAACAAGATGTTCCTTTTAAGTGCTGTGTGCACACGAAAGGCATTTTACAGCCCAATCTTTTGAAAAATTAAATAAAGTTTGGTGAAGGACCATGGATAAGGAGCAGACCCTTTAATGTCTTATTGACTGCAAAGATGGATCCAGACTCCGTGTCTGCCCTCACTGTGGAAGCAAGGCACTGAGATTCTCATCTCATAATCTCAGCTCTACAATACACTGACCATCTATAGAAGAGTATATTTGTAAAAATTTTAACTGGCAGAAAAATTACTCATGATTCTATTATACTTTAATTTTTGCAGTTTAAGTATGTCAGTATTAGCTGAGATGGGAACAATCATGCTGGCCAAAATTACCTGTGTATCCTACAAACTTTCTGGAAACAGAAACTTGCAAAGGGCTTTGAAGGGTGGCATCACAACATCATTTTGTGATGTTTTCCTGTGCTATGACAAAATGCCTGAGAGTAATGTAAAGCAGGAAAGGTACACTTGTCTCATAGTTTCAGTCAATGGCCAACTAGTGCCATTGCTTTTAGGTCTGTGGTATAATAGAAATATGATGGAGGGAGGGCATGGGAAAGGAAGCTGCTCTTCTCATGGAAATCAGGAAGCAAAAGGAAAGGGAAAAGAACCACAAAGGGAGGGACCAGGGGCCAGACAGAGTCCTCAAGGTCACAGCCCTAGTGACTCAATTCTTTCAACCAGGCCCCATCTTCATCTTCTAAGAGCCCATTCAGGAGGGTTAGGTCTCCCATGATTCAATTACCTCAGTATGCCCATCTTTGGGTGTATGGGCCTTTTAGCCACAGCTCAGATCTAAATCATAAGAGAGGAGGTATAGTTGTAGCCAACTGTTTCACAGCAATTAATTTGTATCTTCATGCAGTTCAGGATCATCAAACATTTGCCTTCTCAGACATTGCCACTAAGGATCTTGGAGGCATTTTCAAATTAAACTGCTATCACAAATAGAAACATGTAAGTACACATAATTGGAGGAATTATTTTCTTTAACAAACATTTAGCAGGACAAGGATTAACCCTTATGATATTAAAACAAGTGATCTCTGCCCTTTAGGAGTCCTCAGTCTCAAATACTGTGATCTCCTCTGATTGTGGTCCTAGTATTTTTGCCTTTGTAGTATACTTCTTGAGAAGTCTAAATGTATAATCTACATTACCTTGTCTCCAGTTCACTCCATAATCCATTGCATCACACCATTTCCCTTATACTGAAATGCGTCTTACCAAATCAACAATCTCCACTGTCCCCCATTTTAATAAAAATCCTGTAAACTTATTTTACTTGTTATCTCTGGAATATGTGACATTGCTGTCTTCATGTGGCAACTTTAAATACCCTTGTTCCCAATTTTTGTGGTGCTTTATTCTCTTGGCTTTCTTTTCTACTCTTTCTATTTGCTCTTGATGTGGATGCTTATTAAACATTGTGTGCCCAAGGGTCTGTTCTTAGTTCTCTTCTATTCTTGCTCCACAACATTATTTTTCAAAACATGGTCCTTTAGAACACTTACTGACAGTGACTAAAGGTGCTTAGCAAGATGCAAGTTCCTTTGCCCTTTAGTAAGCTTCACAACCTAACAACACTGTGGAATCTGCATTCTAAGCATGCTAAGTGACATATATGTACTCTAAATATAGAAGGCCAATGTTCCGTATGCATACTATCTCCTGGACAAAATTAATCTTTCTGATGAGTTTAGTTGGCAACTATGCACTGGATGTGGGGGCTAATAAGTGCCCCTAGCATTGTAAGGAAATGAAGAAATTTTATTTGCAATGGCTTCTATTTTTTCTCAGGCATGTAAGTTGCCCTTATATTCAGAGTATCATAACATGGGGTTTGAGTGGAAAAATGAAAAGCAACAGACAAAGGAAATGCAGAATATTGGGTGAGTAGTGTGAAAGCTTTAGTTGAAATTAAAAACTAAGAAAATATGCAGTAATTTATCTGTGTCTTGGGGGATAATATTGGTGTAGATCTAGAGAAGGTTGATATATTGACCCAGAAGTTAAATAAGATTATGAAAATTACAGAGAATAAGATGAAGACTTCACAGGAAAGGAATAATGACAGGGGACTGATAGGAATTTTCATGCTGACAAAATATATAGTAAGAGTAGTGAACTGAAAGAAGTTGGAAATTGTTGGCTATGGATATAGTGGGAAATCTGAATTTAAGGGTTGAAAGATGAATCTATTTTTGTGGATGACAAATTCCAGAGCGTTCCCAGGAAGTAAGTAATTGAAGTAGACTAGTTGGCAAACATTGAAGAATTGAGAGGCCAAAGTTTTGGAAGGACTGTCCACTGGGGATGCTGGAGGTCACCAGGGATAATGGTGGCAGAGAAAGGGATGGAGAGGAAGGCTACCAACCAAAGCCTCCAGTGAATGAGGGAGCACATGAAGATGTACAGAGATGCTTGCACGCCCTTATGTATTGTGGCACAATTCAAAATAGCTAAGTTGTGGAAACAGCCCAAATATCTGTCAACAGATGACTGGATAAAGAAAATGTGATGCCTACATAGAATGTAGGTATAAAGAAATATGGAATCATGTCATTTGCAGGAGAATGGATGGAATTGGAAATCATGTCAAGAGAAGCAAGCTAGACTCAGGGAGACGAATATAGTATGGTTTCTGGCATATGTGAAATCTAAAACAAAAAAGAAAAAAGAAAGGTGACATGAAAGTAGAAGGGAGAATATTAGAGAAGAGGGAGGAAATCGGAGAGGGACAGAGCAGAGCAAAGGAAGTAATTGGGGGTGGAAATGATCACAGTATGTCAAACGCACATACTCATTATTGTGTGTAACGTACACTAATAAAAAAGATGTTGACATAATATAGTAAAACACTTCTCAATTATACGGCATCAGAGTAGCTTGTCTCCTAACAACATGTAATTTCTTCAAGGGCAAAATTCCCTACTGTGATATCCATGGTCTTTCAAATTCCAGGGCCATCCTAAATTACTAGCCAGATATCAATCTGTTTACCCTTACACAACCTCCACTCCCTTCTCATTGAGCTATCGTCAGTCCCTAAACAAATGCTACTTTCTGCATTATGTATTCCCTGATCCCTCTTCTGAGCTTTCAGAGTATTTTACTGGAGCAACGCCTGCAGCTTAGGATTTTTTATTACCATTATTTGCAAATACATCTTCTTTATTAGGGTGTTTTGTTACAGGGCTAATATCATATGCATCTTTTAACATCCATCTTAGCAACTAGTACAGTGCTATTCATATAGTAAGCAACTGACAAAATTTTACCTATTTGTTTTAACATTGATAAATTATAAAATCACACCTAGAGTATGTTTAGACCAACTCAAGAACTGCTAGGTAAGTTAAGCAAAGATATATTCATCTTAGAGAAGAAATTCCTTTTTTAGGGCTGCAAATTCGTGAAACTATATGAAAATATAAGAGAAATCCGTGCATAAAATCTGGCTCAACAAAAAAGGGAGGTTTTTAATAGGAAGAAGTCATAAGATATTAAAAGATTGTTGCAACTTTAAGTATAATAATGATTTCCTAAATTATCAGCTTCCCTTTATAAAATGACATTCATTGACAAGAATGTTTGAAGATTATATATATATCCTATAAATACATGAAAGAATAATATATTTCATCTTAGCCAAAAGGCCGAGAAGCGATCATGACAGAATACTATAAACAGGATATGATAATGTAAAATGAGACATAAATATCCTCTATTATGTTTACTGTACATCATGGTGCCTATTGCTGCTAGAATTTTTTGTTATGTCACACTTTCTGCATTTTATATTGCGAATCATGTGTGTTATATAATTTTAATGGAACTATTAGGATCTCTTTTAATTTTAACATGGAATTTCATTTGTTGAACACCAAAATTTCTGAAGGAAAACAATTATATTCGCGCTTTAGAATTTTTCCTTTTATTCTAGTGAAGTACACACACTTCGAAGATATCAATATGTAAAGCAGCAACAAGCGCTGTTTTTTTTCTGTTGTTG